>JBAMJR010000170.1:6072500-6210000 GCA_038501785.1 Myoxocephalus aenaeus | reverse complement strand
ATGAAACAACTCTGAGTTTGTCTTTCATCGTCATCGCCCTCAAAAGGGCGCAGCCTTCTCTCTTGTTTCACTCACGAAATTGATGCGGGGTCCCAAGCGGTTTCTGTCAAAACGGTCATGGCAGTGAAAACCCAGAAAAACTCTTGATATTAAAGAGAAATAATGTCTTTCACAGTGTGTAAGGTATTCCAAGTGAGTCACAGATGATTGCAATTTTCCCCTATGACCACCGTATAATAAGGTACATGAACCCCTTCTTCATCTGCCTCCCTCTGGCTTTCTCTCTCTCTTTGGCAAAATGGCCATCATCCAAAATAATATTTGCCATCTGATGAGGGCTTTGGATGAGAGGGAATACAGTTTCACGTGTCCCTTTTTTTTTCCTCCTTTTCGCTTGCATTTTGTTGAACTTGACTTTTTGACATGTGTGCCCCACCCTTCCCCCTCCTTGTTGCATTTTCTTTTAACGTGTGTAAAACAGCGTTTGCCTGGGTGGTCTCACTCGTACTCCAAGATCCCTTTCGACTCTCCAGGGATTTTCATTTGAGAGGGTAGCGGTTCACTGCCACAGCTAGCCTGAAGCTCATAGCCCTGCTTCACTTTAGTTGTTTCAGTTGGATGTTAGTTAACCCTTTGTTTGGCACGTTTCTGCCTGTTGACTGTGTTGTACTCTCAGTTTTACAGACCAAAACCTTTTAACTCATGGAGTCAATTAAAAATATAATTAAAGTCAAGTCAAAATAAATCTAGGTTTAAACTACATGCGTTTGTGTTCAATTGTTCGTCAGTCAACCCTGGTAATCAAATTTAACAGGCATTCACTTTTTTTTCTTTTTGAATTCAACTTTAAATGTCCAGATAATTGTCACAGTTTATGGCTTGACTGTTGATTGAAGTGAATGTGATAACCATGCTGGTGTTCTGTGTGGCTGCAGCATGCTATTCTGCAACTCTACAGCAGGGAGCACTCTTGGCACATATACTTGAGGCCTCCCTCAAAGTCTCACCCACCAAAAAGTGTCAGAGATTTTTATTAGAAATGAGTATCAGCTTGAATTCAATTATGGTAGTATGAATGAACAGTTTTACAAATAATCTCAAACGTGTTGGCTTTTAAAGTCTTAATTTAATTAACAAAAGTCCATTAAACTGCTTTCTTTTCTTTGACTTTGTGTATTTATTTGACAGTTATGCTGACTTGCTGTGAATACTTTTGTCTATTTTAGTACCATCCAGAGGGATTCAACCTCAAGCATCAAGCAGGCCTATAAAAGATGTTAGTCCCATCTGTCCGTCCGTCCCTCATTAAAACAAAATGAAACACCATCGCCATCCAAGTGGCCAACACAGACCTCCAATCACCATCCGAGCCACACACACTGACAAACATGCGTACACACTATTTCTGAGTGACACAAATCCCAGCTCCGATGGCGCTTTGAAAGTGAGTCGATGCCACAGCGGTGATTTTACGTACGATTTTTTTTCTTTCTGTTGGTCTCTCTCTCTCTCTCTCTCTCTCTCTCTCTCTCTCTCTCTCTCTCTCTCTCTCTCTCTCTCTCTCTCTGACTGGGTTTTTGACAGTTTGGAAAGTTTGAAGTCATGGGTTTTAATCAGGGTCTTGCGGCCGGGCTCAGAGCATGGCGTGGCGTGGCATGATGGCTCGTCTTAAAGATGTGGGTCTGGGTCGGGGCCAAGCCTGGGTGGCACTGCTAGAAAGAGAGGGGGTGAAACAGAGAAAAAGAAGAAGGGGGGAACTGAAAGAGAAGGAAATGGGGAGAGAATCTACTCTGATGGCACCCACAGCACACAGCAGGGCTGGCCTCAGGCTCCCAAAGACCTCAATGGGCTGCATTAACGAATGCTGATTATGTGAGGGCATGCATGTGTGCATACGGTGTAGACACATAGACACAAACACACACACACACACACACACACACACACACACACACACACACACACACACACACACACACACACACACAATACTCAATGTTTGATCACTTGAGGAAGTGTGGTGAAGAGATAAATTAATCTAAATCCTCCTGCGGGTTTTAGCCTCACCAGTTTTACATCAGTTCTTGCTGCTAGTGTGTGTGTGTGTGTGTGTGTGGGGGGGGCGGGGATACTACCCCTACTGTGGTAATCATGACTTGATGAACCATCATGAATTTTAAGCATTATTTTCTATTAAAAACAAATGGAAAAGAAAAGAAAAAAAAAGAATAAAATTAACAAATTGAAGTGAAAGGGTTTAGTGGATATTTAATGCATTTTACTTTCTTCTGTCTTCTATCTAAATAAAATCCTGAGCCACTCTCGGGGAAAAAGTATTTAACAAACAATTACTCAACATTTGACTGACTTTGTAGAAGGCTTAAGTGGTGTTGTGTCTTGGGAATACAATTTACTACTATGCCATTTGGTGACACTTTTCTCTACAATCTGTCCTGTGTGTCCGGCCCATCGACAGATCAGTGAGATTCTTGGCCTCTCACCTCTCGGCAAATGATCTTTTCGACTTTACTGCAAGGCTGGCTCCAACCCATCAATTTGCTGTCCAACGGAGGTCCCCAAAATGTTGGCAGTGTTTCACTGTGTTTAGAAGGAGAATGTTTTTGCAAGTCTAGCTGAGTTTTACAAAACCTAGTGGTCTGCCTCAGGTTGTCCAGACAGTTCACTGAGACATTTGTGAGAAGAGTAACTGTCTAAAACAGGGCTTATTTTAATCTCTGAGTCTTGAACAAGTTCATTGGCCATGAACTTGTTCCTTGTAGCTAAAAAATCAAAAGACTCGAAAAAATAAGGGAGGCAATCCAGGCACTCCAAACTCTTAGGACAAGTTAAGACACGAGGAAGGAAATATTAAAAAGCCTTTATTGTCGTAGCTAAATCATTAAAAAGCCCACAACGTTTTGACCATTGTCGGTCTTCGTCAGGACATTTAACAAACAGAACAAAAGGATGTAGCCTCGCCTACACAGTAGCAGGAACCATTTGGGGGAAATCACATGACCTGCATAATAACATGAAAGCTGAAATAATTAGAAAATTCTGAAAACATGAAATAGTATGAGATGAGATTACACATACATTATTAATGGACGGTAGGTACCCATAGAGGTTTTAACATAGGCTGAAAGAAAAACAGGGAAGCATATACAAAGAAAAGAGAAGAGAATTACAGAAAAAGATAATATCTTCATTGAGAAAAGGATACTTTAACACATCCAGTCGATGGATCCATACGTCCCTTTAGTTTCTGTATTCTGTCTCCCCCCCATGAAGTTCAAGTTGCCCTCTATGCACAATAAGGAATCATTAGCACTGTGACCCTCCCTAAAGTATCCAGCCATGGGGTAATCACAACTTCTAATGGCATATTTATACTCGGGTGTTTTTCAGTATGGCCTACGTAGAAAATGTCCTCCCTCATGGACGAGACAGGCGGTATAACAAAAGAAGCGTTGCAGTTAGTGAAAGTTAAGAAAAGACACAACTTGCTGAGCTAAATGGTGTGAGAACCTAGTCGGTCAAAGAAATGTATTCACAATGTTACAGTTTACTTTATGCATTTAGTATAGAGAGAGTGAGTGTGTGCTCTAGATTCGTACAGAATTAGTCGATAGCTAGGTATCTTTTTAAATATGTTTGTGTCAAAAATAATGTCCCGTGTGGCAAGACACATTTCCCCATAAGCCTGTCATATCATAATTTAATGTATCTTACATTTGCATCATTGTATTTATGACCTGTATCATTATAAAAGTCATATAAAATCATTGCGGTTGAATACATCTTTTTTTTGGTACTTGGATAACAAGGATTATATTACTGGAGGTGGGACGAATTAAAGTGCCAAAATTCCCCGGATGCCTCGGGTCATTTGTAATATGGAGAGGTGAAGTGGATGTAGTGTGTGTGTGTCGTGTCTGTCTCCATAAGTAACCATAAGAGTGAAGTAGATGCGTAGCCTCTGTGTGTGTGTGTGTGCGTGTACGTGTGCGTGTCGTGTCGTGTCAGGGCCACATTAGAGCAGCCTTTCAAGTCATGTCAGCCTCCTACTCCTCTGCATAAGGCTTGTTGTGGTCTGCTCAACAGCCAACCTCCCAGAACCCCTACACACTGTCTGTGTGTGTGCGTGTGTGCGTGTGTGTGTGTGTGTGTGGCCATATGAATGCATATATAATGTTGTAGGGTTATTCCCAGTGCGTGGGATCCCCCAAAGTCCTGCTGGATTTCTCTTTTGTGTCCCGCTTCCTGTTTCCGCCGCCTCCTCCTCCTCTCTATCATATCAGTATCTCTCTTTCTTTGTGATTAATACAATAGAGATCTATAAAAATTATGAGTTCTGTCAACTTTGATTGTGCGTGACTCAGTTTAGCAGTCACCTCCGTACTGCTATGATAAGTCTGCAGCTCTGCCCCATAATGTAGTCAGTGACAAACTCCGGGGCCTGGTCTCATCCTCCCTTTTACACACACACACACACACAAACACCCGCAGCTCTTTGATAACTATGCCAATCGCTCCAAGCATGCGCTAACACATTTCAACACACTGGCACTTACTGTGGATTGGGTTCAGAATAAAAGGTTAGCAAACGCTTTGATCCTCACCAAACAGAACACATGCTAACACATTATTGCCGTGACACGCCATGCCATTGTGCTTTATGTACTAGCCGAAGGGGAGCAGAAGAGTGTGCACATCTTTTATATGCTGTCAGTATCTCACCACATGCGCGATAGTAGCTGCCTACTGTGAAATAATACAAGATGTTTAAGCTAATGAAACTCTCAGCGGTGTATCAGCCTTCATTAAGACGATGTTTTCTTTATTCCACAAGCAGATCAGCCGATCACTCTTGAAGTGTTTCACTCTTCTGTTGGTTCATAAAAGCAAAAAAAAAGAGCGTCCTGCACAGACAACATGATAACAAAGTGTTAATTAGGCTGAATACAGTAGCTAGTTGCATTGTAATGGTCAGTTAACTCCTTCCTGTCAGTCTGAGAGGATTTACGAGTGATCTTGCTTGGGAAGAACTCAATTTCAGAATATCACAAGCATTTTTATATATTTACAATGCAATGCAAAAAGGATGTAAGAACAGAGTAGTCAAACTACATTTATGCAGTTTTTAAAATAGTATTGTGTTTCACTGTTCACCTAACTGACAGCATATTGGCCCGTTTCTAGCATAGTACTTATGAAGAGAATATGAAAGGCTCTATTGTTACTTCCATCCTTTCTTGTAGTGAATAATATTCCTCTGCTTCCAAACAATTTCACAAATTCAGACATTCTTGCACAGGCCCCTGTATGTGTATGTCTGTGTGAGCACATGCATTTACAAACACTTTTACACATTTGTGTGTGTACTTGTGTTTTTATCTCCACACTGTGAATCTGTGTGTCTACATACCTGCTGGGTTGTGCTGAATTGACTGGGCACGGTCAGCATGAGTAAGCAGCCAGGGGAAGATTGAGGCAGCCAGATGCGGCGGTCCCGGGCTACCGAGGATATCATTACCCCGGGTGTGTAGCCGGCCAAAACGGGAGCCCCCAAGCGGAGTTTCATCAAGGTGGACCCCCGTCAGCGGCAAGGGGGAGGATACCAGTTAACCTGTTGTCCTGCCACGAGGAGCAGTATTAAGCGGCAGGTGGAAAGAGAAGGCAACCCGTGACTGGAAAGCGGTGGAAACAAGAAAGTGTGCAGATACTTACAGGGTAGCAGGCAGATGCACTCAAACTGTGGAAGATTGTCTCTTTTGATTTATCCTCCCTGCTTCTTTTGCAACTGGACAGGAAACCCTGTTGTGCCTCTGTGTGTGTTTGCGTGTCCTTTTTACATAAAGTTTTATTTCATTATTCTCAACCCATGAGTCCTACTTTCCAGTATAATTTACCGCAATGTAGCTTTTCCTTTACTTGCATACATAGAAATGTATCTCTGAAAATTTCCATTTGAAGGGGATAGTCTGGATATTTTTGGTGCGGGACTCTGACAGAACAAGTTGATGCATGGCTGCTGGCAGCGACATCAGCAGTATCTTCATACGGGAATTGGACCGACTCCCCTCGGTGAGGTAACCCATCGGCAATGAATCACGCTGCCTTACTCCAGTGTCCTGTGGTCCCGGGGGTTGACAGTTTGACCGCTCCTCAATGTGGTCTCTCTCCTCCGCTCACGCTCCTCCCATCACCATCGCCACACATTCCAACCATCGGACCGGTCACGTAAGGTCAGGAATAAAGAATAGAAGTTTGTAACGTATCTTCCCAATGCTGGTTAGCAGGACCCGGATTTCTGTTTCACGTCCTGAAGCCTTTTGCTGAGTGATGACAACAGTTTGTGGAGGGGAAGAGTGATGAGACTGATAGATGACAAACTCAAAACAGCATTCGAGAGAAATAAAGCTTCACAAACTGAAGCATGGCAGGAGAGACAAAAGCGCCTGATA
The DNA here is from genome assembly GCA_038501785.1 of Myoxocephalus aenaeus. Lineage (NCBI taxonomy): Eukaryota > Metazoa > Chordata > Actinopteri > Perciformes > Cottidae > Myoxocephalus > Myoxocephalus aenaeus. The sequence goes on along the minus strand of JBAMJR010000170.1, from coordinate 6,203,533 downwards.
GATGGGTTTTCCTGTGCGTCTCTGTTTGCTTGTCTGTTTTGGCAGCTCAGACATGGAGCTAGTCTGGCAGTCTGCCTGTCTGGTCCTCTCTGGCCTCCCCTCCATACTGGTGGGTCACTGGTGTTTGGATCTCTACAGCTGACTGTTAACCACCGACTTGGACTGAGCCTCGCTGCCGTGTGTTTGATTTAGCTTAGTCGTTTATTATATACACACAGTTTGAAAAGGAAAGTCATAAATCAAAAACTTTAACCGAGGAGTGAAAAAGAAAAGAAAAGAAAGACAGCGAGAGAGAGAGAAGATGTACTGGAAACCCTTAAATAATCAATAAAAATAATGCCAGAAATGATTGCAATTGCCATATTAAAATTGCTGAAGTGCTCCACCAATGTTTAAAGCTGCAGCAGTGAGTTCATCAAAAGCTTAGGCGAGTTCAAGTGATGAATGGACAGTTCATCCGGTGCAAGAGCGGCTCTCGGCAAGTGGTTTTAACAGTGCCCCGGGCCATCGTCCAGCTGAGTTAAACACACCCAACGTGTGTATGTATGTGTGTGTGTGAGAGTGAGACATGACACGTCTGAGAGTGTGATGTAGTCACTTCCTACCGCTGGACTGAGCGACTGTTGTCAGCTTGACCCTGCGCCAGTTAACCCCTCGCCACCCCTGGCACTGCAGGCGAGGGCCCCGGGTGTGTGTGTTTGAGAGAGAGAGAGAAAGACAGAGTGTATGTGTGTGTAGCGTGTGTGTTGGCAGACCACAGGTGTCTGGTCACGGTGTCAGGGTGTTAAGAGGTCTTCTGAGGGCCCCCCAACTCTCAGCATCTGTTTCGGAGGGAGGGATCGGCAGAAAAGGGGAGGAGAGGTTGGCAAGGGTTACCAACACATACCCTGAGGGGTGTGGGGCTGGTTGGGGTGGGGGGGCAGTAGCCGACAAGCAGGTGCCTATGTTGACAGTAACCCTTCATACTTGAACCCCACCTCTTTCCAAACACACACACACACTGCACACACTTACGATAAATCCTGAAAAGGCAAGCGTAATTGCAGAGCCTGATTGGAGGGAATGCAGAGGGAATCCCCTTTTACACACACACACACACACACACACACACACACACACACACACACACACACACACACACACACACACACACACACACACACACACACACACACACACACATCATTGGATCTTTTTGCTTGGGGTCAAAGGTGAAATCAAAAGAGGAGAGCTCACACAACTCTGACATTTCCTGCTGTCCGTGTATGTGTATGTGTGTGTGTGTGTGTGTGTGTGTGTGTGTGTGTGTGTGTGTGTGTGTGTGTGTGTGTGTGTGTAATTGTGTGCACAATGTCCACACATGCAGACCATGTGAACACATGCTACTGCTTCAACACGGATTTGGGCACAGGCCTGTTTCCTGTTGGAGTTATTTTCCCAAGACCATGTATACTTAATATTCATAAGCAACAGTAATGGAAACTCTTTACTTTATTGTGTTTTCTAAAAAATAAAAAATAAAAATCTGAGTGCGTGTGTCTGTAAATGAAAGCCATTTGGACCAAATGTTAGTTAGTCAGGTGTACCGGTGCATGTCTGGCAGTGATTATTTTGCTAAGAAGGGGGGGAAGGCAGACAGCGGGAGGTCGAAGAAAATTGGAACAGCTGTTGATTAACATGAGTGCTCTCTTTCTTTCTTTCTTTTTTTTTTAACTCTCTTTCAGTGGAGGAGGAAGAGGAGGATGAAGGGATGCTGGAGGTGAAGCCAGGCCCTGAGTCTGAGCAGCAGGATGAAGATGACAACGGGGAAAACAAAGCAGGTACAAAGGATTGATGGATGATGGGAGAGTGAAAATGATCAGCTGTTATATGTTTAGTGATTCTTAATCACCTCATTAATTCAGGTGCAAATTTCCTCCTGCTTGTAAATACTTTATGTCGCTGTTGTACTCCCAATTACTGCGAACACAAACCTTCCCATTCTTTACCCTCCGGTCTCTTTCTTCTTCGACTTCTCACATGTTGTTGGTCAAACAGTCACGAAACACGGCCACTTGTGTGTGACACCCTCAGCCAGTCAGTGGGTGTATCAGATGGAGGAATGGGGGTAGGTTACGGCGGGGGTTAAGGCGGGTCCAGCATATCAGCTCCATGGCATGTGGGGGTCAGCACTGATTAAAAACCTGTCATTTGACCCCCCGACCACACTTCAAAGTTGGGAGGAATGGAGAAGTGTGTCTGTGGATGCCTATGTGGATGGTTCGTGCGGTGAAATATGGAGAAAAAAGAGCTTCGGTGGGTAAACACATGGCACGTGATGGACACACAGATTGATAGACATATTCATATTTAAATACACACGCATGAACACAACTCTGTACTGAATGTGACTCAAACACACACATCAACAGATGTATGCACACACGCACTCATAAACACACAGTCATCCGTCTTTTCTCCATCCTGGCCTATTAGAAGGTCTGGCCTTTGATCTCTGCTTCTCGATTCACTGGGTCTTTTCTGACAACTCGTAAGAAATACAAAGGGATGGGGGGGATCAAAGTCAAGAGGCAGGGTAAAGGTCGATATATGTGTGTCTGTGCATGCTTGTGTGTGTAACATTGCATGTGTGCTTGGGGACAGTGACTTCAAAAACCGGACGCCGTGCTGTGCAGCCATTACGTTCAAAGGGAGGCGTCCTGCTCAAAGGGCTTTGTTTTTCTCTTGTTTATGAAGTTCTTGCTGTTGGGTTTTATTAGAATAGATGCATTAGGAGCTGTTTGTAGTTTATTATCCTGGATGGGATTCTGGTTTTGATAGAGATGAAGTGAATGTTAATCGGACATTGGAAACACGTGATGTACATTATTTTTTTGTGCAGAAGTAGACATGACAATTACTGCGTACAGTACAACAAGATACAGCAAGGTATCTACTTGTATTCCTGTCATTACCTGACTCACAGTCCAGACAACACACAGGACGGAGGTCAAACAAGAAACAATTGATCAAATAATGTAATTGACAAAACCAAAATAATGAGATGTGACCAAACAGTACTTCAGTGCCAGAATGAGTGAAACATATGTTATGAAGGTGTTGCATGCTAAGATAAAACACAACACAAAGCAACCAAACTAGAAGAGAGAGGGAGACGGACTGAACTGGTCAGCTTTGTTGGCTCGTGAGCTCATCAACCCGGCTGAACACGGGAGGGGTCATCAACGAATGTCGCAATGACAGTTGAATCGAATAAATAGATATTTCTCAGTTTAAGGCTGTATTTACTTCATTTAAAATGCCATATTAAAATGCATTATTATTTGTTTTGCCAAAAAAAAGAGGAAAAAAAACTTTGTGTAATGTATACTTTAAATATAAATAAAGGTAAATGGAAAAGGTGCAATACGCTAGATTGAACCGTAACAATGTAAGCCCATTTATATTTGTTATTGATTATAAGAAACTTATGCCAGAAATAAAGTACTGTGATAATCTATTCATCATGGAAGTCAAATTTTCAAGCAAAAATGCCAAAGACTCCCAACTTGTAGCTTCTCAGTTTGGAGTATTTGCTGCTTTTCTTTGTCTTATAACTATAATAAGTGCAATATCTTTGGGATTTGGCCTATTGGGCCGAGTTTGTAGATGACGTCATGGGCTTCAAGTAAGTATGATGCGCATTGTTCACTGACATTTTATAGAACAAATAATAGTTTTAAAATATTTGTTAGATTAATCAATAATGAAAGTATCTGTTGTAAACCCAGCTGTGGGTGCACTGGGGACAATGTATGCACATAATGCTTTTTCACATGCTTGTGTCTGTTTTATGTTCCTTTCTCCAGGCTCATTTCCAGTTCTGCGGGAACTGACAGAGGAGGAGAGGCAGCAGATCCTGCACTCCTCTGAGTTTCAGAGTTTCTTCGACTGCAGCATCCGGGTGATGGAGAGAGCTCTGGCCGAAGACGGCAACATCTTCTTTGACTACAGCGGCCGGGACCTGGAGGACAAAGAGGGGTGAGCAGGGAGAGGGGCAGTAGGAGTGAGAGAGGAACGAGTCTGTGTTTGGATATCAGAGCACATGTGAGTGTTTACTTGCATGCCTCAAACTGAGAAATGTGCAAAGACTGACTCATGCCCACTGTGTCAATCTAGGGGCCTGGGAGCGTGTTTGTTCTTCAAAATACATGTCTTCCTGCTGATGTCACACTCTCTGGGGGTTGAAAACTCCTGTGAACTGACACAAGAGCGTTGTCTTACCATCTGAAGAGTTGCCTCCGAATGGAGGTTAATCAAAATGTTATAAGTTATAAGAGTCATAAGTGCAACGCTGTTTTAGTATACTGCTCTGCCATTATAGAAGAATGCAGCTCACTTCGGCTTTGACCACTGCAGCCACAGAGAAGTATCAAGCCTGTGGTCAAATAGAGATTATGTCTAAAACAGGCCATGGCCCAGTGCTTAACATCACTCCTCTTCTTCTTTCCACGAACATGCCATTTATGAAATTGTAACAACATAACCTACATTTTATGACGTTGTTTTTTACCACCATTAATTCTCACATAGCATTGAAGACAAAGTGGATCATTCACACTGATTACTGCACATAATCTGTTGTAGTTAGCACTCAAATAATGATCTATTTATAACTGAAGGTCTGGAAACTGAGTTGACTTTGGACACAAAGACAAAACTGTGGTGACACAACTTTCTGAAATGACGGAACAATCTGCACAGGATCTAGTTGACCACATGCAACATGTTGGCTGAAACTACTGACTCACGACAGCCAGTCAGACTGCTCTCGCACTAGTTTCTGCTGATGTCAATTAAATATGCTGAGCTGTTAGAGGCTGACTAGAGACAATACATTTCATTCAACGTGAAGCAACACAGACGGCCAACTGTGGACTCGGTGTCAGGACACTTTTGTGTACATTAGATGACATTTTATTTCAATTACTGAGCTTCATTCCGAAATACTTTATGTCAGACACAACCACGTCATGTGTTTGTTTGTTTCTACCATGCTGTACTTTGAACTACATTTGACTAAAGTTATGTATTTTCAATCAATTTGTATTTCTGATATATGTCATGATAAATGCATGAATTCCACTTTTAGCAATCAGTTAGGTGTAATGCAGCTCTGTCATTGAATCAGCAAATAATGTCTGCCTTAACCGCAATGCATTAAGTTTAAAAAGAAATGCTGCACTTCCTCCGTACTTACTATGGCTAGTACACTTTGTGAATATGCAGATTGGAAGTAAGTGATCACAAAAGACCCCTTCAGACAGAAGGCTATTTTTGTATATTGGCAGGTTATCTCACATTATTTTATTGTCTTTTTTTCAGAGACTCTGGGAGCGGCTCCAGTCTGTCCCTCAGTAGACTCTTCTACGACGAACACTGGTCGAAACATCGCGTGATCACCTGCCTGGATTGGTCCCTTCAGGTGAGGCCAGCAGTCACTTTGAACTCAAACAATGCACGAAGAACATTTTCTTCCATTTCCAAACTATACATTCCCAAATTTGAAATCTTGGCACCAATTATGCACATGTCAAGCATCACTATTAAAAGATATACTTTCATTCGTCACTCTCTGTCTCTCTCTTCTCAGTATCCTGAATTGCTGGTCGCCTCCTATAATAATAATGAAGATGCCCCTCATGAACCGGATGGTGTTGCGTTGGTATGGAACATGAAATTTAAGAAGGCCACACCAGAATACATCTTTCACTGTCAGGTATTTAAACTTATCAAACCTCTCACATATTTTCATAACTATAGAATATGATGTCAGGTAAGTTAGTTGTGCTCTTTGTGTTTTTTTCCTCTGTTTTGTGGGTGGTTATTTGCAAGCATCAACCTATAAACATCTGTCACAGAGCTACATGCTGAAAAAATGAACAAAACATTTTCCTCTCATCTCCTTGTTTGTGTCTTCATGTCTGTTTGTGAATGTCATACTGAAAAGCACTATTATTCTCCTTTACTTTTCATACCTCACATAGCAACCCAACAGGCGGTCCATCGGGTAATCTTATTCCTCTGTTCCACCCTATAATGACAGCACCTTTGTGGCTGAAAAATAAAGAGTGAAGGAAAGGGAAATGAGAAGCGGCTCCACATGCGTTCATTTGACCCTCCAGATTGGATTAAAGCTGACCGCTGCCACGAGAGGCAAGTTTTAATGGAAGAAACTTGGTGGGAAAGAAACTCATTGATGGGTGAAATGTTAATAGCAAGTGACACTGAGAAAACGGTAGGGAGGAGAGAAGGGATGGAAGGATTGGGTGTGAGGGCTTCACGGCTCACACGAGACAGGCGAGGCCATATAGAGACGTCTCTGTAGTAAAATGATGTGGCCTACCACTTCCTAATCCTACGCTGCCACATGTGTGTGTTAGCCCACCCACATTGATGCTGCGTCTAGTGTCAGCCGCGCTGTGTTTTCAATAATGACACGTCTTCCTCAAACACAGCACTGTAAATGTATAAATACACCTGTACTCGTATTAATGTCAAAGGCAGTCACCTCACTGCTCAGAAATAATGTTAGAAATGCACACACGTACGCTCACATTTTTAAGTTTCATTCAAACAACGGAAATTAATTTTTCTCTCCTTTTTTCAAACACATACAGATCCACATATTCCTGCAGACCACATGCTGCGTGCAAATATTTCAATATGAAGCTCGCCATACAAGTCTAGCGCCATAATGGATTTTTAAAGCACTCCGTTCTTTCACTGCACCATAATTTATGCCGCTGTTGAAATCTATGTGGTCTTACAGATAGATTACAGTGATGTGTCTTGTAGCTGTACGATTCAGTAGTTTTCCATGCGGTTCTCTGACGAAATATGTACAGTACATCTGACTTTATTAACAATGTGGTGTGTAATATTAGCCGTTTGGGAACAAGGATATTTGTGTTAGCAGCTGATAAAATGCTCAGTTTATCAAAAGGTGGCAATCAGCTGCTAATGTGTACAACAGAGGTGAACCGTGCTCAAGTGGAAATGTGATCTGGAATACAATGGCGCCTGTTTTGCATTGAAAAACTGAAATGGCCATCTGTAACATAACAAAGCATTGTAATTGTTTTTTGTTTTTGATTCTGCAACTCATACAAAGCACAGGGGATGTGCATTAGATGAAGTGATATCAAATGGAGAAAAGACAGACGAAAAATTGAGAGAGAACAGAAACTCCCAAGTGCCCCACTTTCCTACCGCCCCCATGTTAGTCAGTGAGCGAGTGTGGCCTGGGGCCATGCCATGGTCTCTTTATGAGGGGAGAAAGAAAAGTGAATGACAGAAAAAACAGAGGAAGGAGGATAGAGTGAGGAGCAAATGAACAGGGACTTATAAATCATTTAAACCGAAGAGGATACATGGAGATGAAATAGAAAGAAATAAGTCCTTATGAATCAGCTATGACTTCCCCTGTCACTGTTGGATTTGGTTGTAAGGCGCACAGGAGTGGTTAGACGAGAGGAAAGAGTAGACATTTTTTTTCTTGCTGTTTCGTTCTGCAAACAGAGTCGCGACTCCCTAGTTAGCTGCGGATCAGATGGCTCTTAATGTGCGAGCATGTTCTGCCGTTTAACCCCCCAAAACCACAGGGCTGGGTGCCTCCTCCCCTCTCTTTCTCTACTTTCTCCTATTTTTCCTTTCACCTTCCACCTCCCCATCCTCAGCTGAAGGAACAGAGAGGCCAACTGTTCACATGCGTTCTGTTTGCATTTGTTGCAAGTTTCCATCTGGTGGATGTGGATGGTTAGGTAGATGGCTATTTGTGTATATGCACGTGTTATTGTGAGTATCATACACACATGTAAAGGCTGTGGCGCGCGCGCATGCGCGCTCGCGTGTGTGTGTGTGTGTGTGTGTGTGTGTGTGTGTGTGTGTGTGTGTGTGTGTGTGTGTGTGTGTGTGCAGTATACAAAAGAATGACAGTGCTGGGTCGGTATTGGAGGGTTGGGGTTTTGTGGTTGAGGTCGGCTGCAGCAGGGTCTTTATTGTATAAGGTTATGGCTTATAGAAGGCTTCATGTTTCATATGGGGTTTTGGTGAGGTCAAGCTTCTACATTTCTTGCCTGGCTGAGTGCAGTTTGGCCAATGGTCTGAGCAATGCGAAACACTGTTCTTTAAAAAAATAAAACAAATACAACCTCTTATTCAGTGATACGGGGTTTGATAATCTCAGTTATTTCCTGTGCAGTTGTATTTGTTGATGGATTTTTTGTAGCTGTATTTTGGTTCAGATTATTAACAAATCAATATTTTTTTGCAGTGGATACTAAACAATCATTATGTCTTAATCAGCTGTTTTTTTTACTTTGGAATATCATTGTTTGGACTCATTTCTTTGACTTTGATTAAGTAAAACATTGAAAATATGACCGTTTAATTTTGGGAGGAGTCTACTTTAGGAAATTACAATCTGAGAATTCTGCATTAAAATGTTTGGCATAATGCAGCAGTGTTGTACAATTACATTCTAATGCAATAGTTAGACAGAGAGGTCCTCGTATGATAAATGTTATTTACTTGTGGACTAAATCAATCTGACAGTTGTGCATTTAATGTTCCATTTCTTTCTCTTCCTGCTTTTGCTGTTTTTTCCTCCCGTCTTTAAGCTCTTATATTAAGTGAGGGGTAAATAACCTTACAATTCTTAATTAAAGCCATTCACGTGAATACTGTGGCTTTCAATTTCTTGTAATGTTAATAGTGACATTTCACTTTGGATGAAAAGTAAAATATTAACAGCATAAAAAGATACTTAAATTTCAGAAAGATTTGATTCCATTTTTAGTAATAAGTGATATTTAGCTCCATTGGTCAAAACTGTTTCATATATAGATCTAGTTTCATACTTTACACATTTTTGGTTATGCCCTCTCTTCATTCAGCGTCTGTTGTTCCTTGTGATGGTAAATGATGTACATCTGGTTTATGTTAAACTCTTTTATTATTACGAATTGCATGAAGCAAATTACATATATCATGGTCCTCTAACTCTGCTTAATTTTAGACTGTTAATAAACTATATCTGAAATGAAACAGTATCACAGTACACCAGGGGGGCTCTCTACAATCCCCTTAAAGACCCGTGGCAGTTTCCTGACCCCACTTTAGGATCCATTGATCTGTAATATAGTGGAGGAAGTGTGTGATCCATCAGCGTGTCGGTTGGGTTTGTACTTTAGGAAAGAGGCTGCTGTTGCCGTGCATTCTGGTCCCAGTTGAGCATGTCTCCCCTCATCACACCCGTCTCAGCAGTTGGACCCATCATCGCCCCATCTCAGTTGGGTCCAATCTTGTAACTTCACACCAGCCTCTCAAGTGGGCAAAGTCAAACCACATTAAAGGGCCCGTTTGACTTAAAACCTCTGCTGAACCCCCCAAACCACACGCCTCCCTGTCACAACCCCCGCCGCTACTGTCATATTCCATTGGACTCAGTCATATTTTTATTAATATCTTGCTGCTTTGCGTCGGTCCCTAGGCCTTTAACACTTCCAGAAAGGTTGAGTAAGAAGAGCAGAGCAGGAGGAGAGTGGGAGGGAGGGCGAGGCCAGAGAACTTTAGAAAGAGAGAACAGTCCAACAACATTATTCACAGATCTTTTCTAAGTGGGAACCCATGGGACATTAAAGTGGAGGATGAAGCTGCATTGTGTTCAGAAAGCTGAGCAGAGAAGTCCTGTCAATGCCCGCTGAACACATGAACTAAGACTGTGGGACTGACTGTAATTGATTTGCAGCACACAACACAGATGTAGCTTTGACTGACAAAATAATATACAGTGTTCAATTTTGCGATACATTTGATTATTTTGTACATCAGAGGTATTATAGAAAGACATTTAAAGCAATCCGTCTTTCCAGTGGATGTTGCTCATTAATAAAGAAGAACTAGGGACTCAGAAAAAATGTTTATGTGTCACCCTCCGAGTCTGGTATTAAACCTGACTTTGGATTCTTCTAAATCAGGGCACATTTTCATTTCATTTAGCCACTGTTCTTTATTTAATACTGATCCATTCAGCAGTTTGGCATATTTTGTACATGATGAAAAGAGTTAAAGGAAGCGTTCAATGTTTGAGGAGAAAGATGTAAATTACACCCGGTTAGCTAAGCTAAGCTAAACATCTGAAAAACAGAGGAACTGCTCACTACAATACACATACCAACACCTCTGAAGCTCAATAGTTAACACGTTGTATCTTGTTGGTTCAATTTCTACAAAAACTGCAGTGTAAGAACAACAAGTTGTGGTCTTATCGAGGCTATTTTATGTGCTGGACTATTTCTTCCAGGCTGCTTCTGGTATCGTCTTTGCGAGGTGGCCAGCAAGAAAGCTAATAAGCACATACTCTCCAAACCCAGGTATTAAAATAAGTATTGTTTCAGTATCAGTGCAGAATCTTTGTCTAGTTTTTACACTAATATCGAGAAGTTTGGTGCGTGTGGTAATATTGCGATTGATATAAATGTGTTTGGACCACCGACCTGAGGAAGAACTCAATACCAGAATAGAATAGATCACTGTATGGATGAGCCACAAACCAGTAAACGTGAAACAATGAGCCAAGCTAACAACTAAGATGTGGAAACTGAAGGGATTGGAGCTCTACGAGGCAGAGAAAGGCCTGTTTGTCTTCCCAGAGCCTCCTTCCTCATGCTCTCGCTCCCTCAAACCCTCATTCTATGCCTGCTGAAATTGAGACTCGACATGGTATTTCTCTCTCTTTGCCAGAAACCACAGAGTGACAAAATCCGTGGGGTGTCATAAACGAGTGAAGCCAGGGGGAGAAAGGGAGGAGAAAGGTGGTTGAGAGGAGGGGGGAAGTTGAGAAGCGGGGATGCAAGGGAAGACAGTCGGATCCATCTGGTCCTGATAAGGCGGAGTGGAAAACAGATGAGTGTGGTGAGCGAGGGGGGGGGGGGGAGATGGAGCATGGATCTACTTGAGAGGATATACTGTCTGGCGTGCACTGTCAGCCCCCGACCTCCCTCTTTCCTCTCACCATAGCACTATTGCTCCATTTCTGCCTTCCCAAGCCGACTTAAGCAACAGTTTGTTGCCCGAGGAAAGAACGAAAGAGAGGAGGAGGCAACAAAGAAGGGAGTGTTCGCCTCTCTCCAGCTTTCTTTCTCTTTCTGTCATTCCTTCGAACCACCCTAATCCCTTGCTGGGTGCCATCTTTCATCAGTGCCTACCATGTGTGTATTATCCTCTACAGAACACTTCCCATCAATATAATGAGGGCTGCCAGAAGCACTTAGCCTTGTGAGCCTATGGGAGATGTGGTAGATGATACTTTGTGTGTTTGAGTTTCTCTCCCTCTCGCACACACACGCAAACACACAGCAGACCTTGCCCGGGGAAAGAAATGAAACCCACTGTTCTGACTGCAAGAGTGTCTCCCTGTAAAACGTCCACATTTTTATCTCAGGCCTGATATACCAAAGTGACTCTCTCTGCTGCTTTTTCTTCCGGGAGCTGTCACTCCCCTCATCCCCTCCGTCTGGGCTGGCAGGAGATGACTTGGCAGGTGTCTGACCCGCGCCGCATGTCAGATGAGAACCATCCACAGAGCCGCTCTGCGTTTTGGAAATGAAATGTCAGGCTCGGTATCGAGTCAGCCCTGATATGCGGGAGCATTGTTGACACAAGCGTTGTGGAGGTGTTATTTAGGCAGATGTGGTGCTTGTGTGACTGATATGTCCAAACCGATCAATCTGAACTGAAGAGCAGCTGCAGGGGTTAGAAGGGGCTGTATTTGATTTAAAAGGAAAAGTTTGAGATTTGTGGTAAAATGTGGTTTTCAAGAGTTAGATGAGAACTGATTGATGCTACTATTAAGGTTTGTATGCTAAGTATGAAGCTGCATTCAGCAACAGGCTTATTCAGTTTCTCACAAAGATTGGAAACTGAACAGCAACTCAACAGCTCACTAATTGGCGTGTAACTAATTTGTTCAATACGTACAGAAAACAATAGTTGGCCTTCTTTTGGAAGGTTATGTAGCGGACCAGGTACTTTCTGGAACTGGTCCTGGCCAATTGTCCAGGCGAGCATTTTTCTCCTGTTTTCAGTTTTTGTGTTGAGCTGTTTGTGTTGGCTGCAGCTTCCTATAGAGTGCTGCAGGGACGACGTATTTTTGAAGGCCAACCTGTAAATTAGCAATACACTGGTTCCCTCGACAAAAAGCCTATGTGATTTTTACACCTACGCTCCACAGTGTTTTATGTCGCATAACAAAACATGAAAATCTCTTAAACTTGTGTTAACCACAACTCATTTCCGGGTTTTAGGACTCCTTCCATCAACGCCCTATTTATCACGTGAGAATAGTTTCTCATTTATCTCTCAGGAAGAAAGTATTTCTCAAAATGTCAATCTTTTTCTAGAATTCAGAATATTAGCTTTTTAGTCATGTTTACACTGTGTGATAAATTATATATTTTGCATCTATGCAAAATAATTTGAGTCATTTAGGGTAAAGGCTCATCGATGAATAGAAAGTTAACAGAGAGACAGAAATCCCACCAAAACATAAGCCAGCACTCCATAATTCAGCTTTAAACTCAGTCATTAATTTCCGATATGACATTGAAATTGAGAATCCGCTTTAGAGTGTCAACCAATTCTCCTTGAGCTTAAATCATACACTTCCTCATAGCGCGGGACAAATTGATCTTATTTCATACCGTACATTTAAAAGGCACAGAACTCCAAAACATATGTGCTGATTTGACATTTTGATTAGAAGCATTGAGGGAGAATGGCTTTTATGTTAAGTCCAAGCTCGCTGCTGGCAAGCGCCTCAAAGTACACTACCGGGACAAAGCCGGGATAATTTTCAGTAGCTCTTTCACTGAGCTTGACAGTACACGAGGGGAATGATGGCATAACGTGTGGTTTCTTAAAGAGTGGATTCAGAGTTTAGGCAGGATTTTTCCTCTTAAGATGGGGACACTGATAGGGCTTAGGAGTTAAACTAACATATGGAGCGAATAGAGGGGTCTCTTGACTTTATTTGGCTTCTCTTTGTCATTACTCATGTGGGGTTGGGATGTTTATTTAGCTTGATAACCGGTGGAAGAATGACAAGAAAGAGAAGAGAGCAGGGATGGTTTCTATTTGTGTCTGTGTGCTTGTGAATTTGTGTGTTTATTTTGGAATTGTTGATGGTGTTAATAGTGAGAAAAAAATAATAGGTTCATATTCATTTTTTCTGCAAAGATCAAAGAGAGGAAGGAAGGTTTAAAAATGCGGCATTAATATATTTGAGGTAGTATACTGTTAAGTTGGAACAATCTGGAGTACAACATAGACTAAGATATACTAAGATATACTTTTATAGCAGTCCATGGTTTCTTTCTCGTTATGCATAAAGATACCGTAAGCTTTAACAGAGTAAGTGATGATGGAGGAAAAAGACACTATTCAAGTTTTTGGGAAATGCATTGAGCTTAATTTAGCTTAGCTTAGCATAAAGACTGGTGAGAGGGAGAAACTTGAAGCTTTCCCCGGGCGCCTCACAGGGCAGCCCACTGCTCCCTATCCAGGGATGGGTCAAATGCAGAGAAGAATTTCCTCAAGGGGATTAATAAAGTGCATGTTTCTTTCTTTTTCTTTTCTTAAGTTGATGCCACTAGCCCTTTATTTAATGAACACATGTGAAAGTGGTAGCAATCTTATTTAATAACAAATTTTAAGAATTCAGAATCAAGAAACATTCAGACAGCAGCCCGTCATCCCCAAACTCTTGTATATTAAAAGAAAGTGATCAAGTTGGAGGCAGACACATCCATGTGTATTTGAGTATGAGAGCTCTCGTCTTGATATTTGGCCTGAATTAGTTTTACTGTTAAAAATCTTCTTGCAATGCTTTTTTTAAATGCTGGTATCCATACGCTGGTATGCAAGGTTAGGAATATTTGTCCAAAAAACAAGGGTACAATTGCAATTTTTACTTGTCTACTCCTTCTAGGTTCTTTAGACAGTTATGTTTTGGAGATTATTGTAATGTAATTGTTGGTGCTTTTACTGCACATATTATATATTACTGGCTATTTTTACATGGCCGTGTAAATAAACTTTAGAGAGTGCCAAAGTTCAGTTTATTTTGAGCCGTGACATCTGAAGCGACTCCCGAGCTATTCTCAGAAGAAACAAAAAAAAAAGAATGAAAAAGTGTGCAGTGTTTTCTTTCTCTCTGATTTGTTTTCCAGTCTCCTTTCAAAAGAAACTGGGGTTTGGATTTGGCCGCTTTGCACATGGTGTGGTGGCAGGGACAGAGCGGGGGCGGGGGGGCACAAAGGAGAGAAATGAAAAAAAAGACGAATGTTCTGCTTTTTCTAAACATCAACTGCCATTGTTAGATTTCCTCCCTATCTAGTAACAGCTGGTCCCCAAAACTGCCACGATGACCACATTGAATATTGGCACATTAGTGCCTTGTGTCTAAAGCATGTACGTGACGATGCCTCGCTGGACAGTTGGCATCCTGCAGCCTCAGCAGTTTATAAATGCGCTGCTTTGTTCACTAATACTTTATATGAATCAGTTTGTTTTGAAAGGGGACATTCGCATGAGGGGATTCATGTAAGCATGATAGTTTCATAGAACGACTAATGGATTCATTAAGTTATTCAAATATGAATTTCCTTTTATTTTAATTCTTAAATCCTAATTATCAGAGTCTAATTCTTTATTAAATCACCAGTTCAAGGTAGTAGTATCATCAGGTTTTAGGCCACCAACCATTTGCAACATAGTAATAATTAAAACTTTTTTGTCGATGTATTCACATAAATCTTGCAAACAATAATTAATGAGTAGCTTTTCCTCCAAACAGCGTCTCACAGCTGTTGTTCAACAACAAAATGTCTGACATACTGTTTTCTGGAACACTAAAACTGTCAACGACGGTCTTCCAACAAAATCTACGACCGTATTTGGCAACAATGCTTTAAATTGTGATGTGTGTCAGTGAGCTTCTCGTTTAATGCTCTCTTGGCCTTATATTGCCGGTAAATTAGGATTATGCAGCTTCACTGGATGGATGGATGGATAACTGGATGGAGGGAGGGGTGAACTTGACAATGCATAACAGCACTTTACCCTCCTGGAGCGATACAATGCTGAAACATTTTCTCATAACTACACAGCACGGAGGCTTCAGTGGTTCTGGGTGAGGGAAGCCCATATGGGACGATCAGTGAAGAGGAACCAAGACTCAATAAACACGCCGTTGGAGAGGGAGGGAGTTCAAGGGTGCGCTTGTCATGATGGAGGCTACAGTGAGCGCTCTGGTGGCTGCTGGGGTTTTGATGCTGTAATGTGAAACGGCTGGGGGAAGAGGACTACAATTCCCCTCTTTGTCTGGTCTCCGCCCCAGCGTCACCCCTCTGTCCTCTCCTCAGTGGACCCTCACCGTAGCCAAACTCATCATCTCCCTCTCCGTCTATCTCTCGATGGCCCGCCACCCATCACGATGCCTTGATCACTCGTTCTCACTCATGCTCCGTCTCGCGTTACCGTTTTTCGCTTCATATCTTTCTTTGTTTTAGCTGTTTTCTCGCTGTCTGCTGTTTTATCTACACATCTCATCTGACTGAACCATTTCTATCCTCACCATGTTCCTTGCTCTGTCAGTTGATGAGTTAAATAAAACACCAGAATATTCTGCAGTGATTCTGTCATCTCATCCTCTCCCCTCCTCTCTCCTCAGTCTCCCGTAGTATCTGTGGGCTTCGCCAGGTTTCATCCCAACCTGGTTGTGGGGGGGACTTACTCGGGACAAATCGTCCTGTGGGACAACCGCAGTCACCGTCGGACCCCCGTCCAGAGGACTCCTCTGTCTGCCGCTGCTCACACTGTAAGACATCCAGTCCAGCTCAACAAACTGTCAATCAAAACACTGGTAGAGTGAGGCACAGCTGGGTTTTTCAGTTTTGACAAATTTACAAAAAAACATACAAAAATAGTTGCAGTTTTTCAAAGCTTAAAATATCCCAGTTTTCCTTGTTATATATGATTACAAGTTTAATATATTTGGATATTGTTGATAATGTTGACTTTTAAGAAAAAAAATAATGATGAAAAAGTTTCAGTTCAATAATGTTTGTTGCAGACCTGGTCAAATAAGCTCTGACCTAAATGAAAAGCTCCCTGTTAGTTACATAAAACAATAATGAAAATGATTCAGTAGAAACATTATTTTATAATGTGTCATCCTGATATCCATATATTTATTAAATTAGATCACATTACTGCCACTTTAGCTTTTACATGATAACACTGCAGCTTTGACACTGATTATTTACACAATTAAAAAAAGCACACACACACACACACATATATAAACACACAGACTCACTCTTGACTGGAGCAGTAAAACTCGAGACATAACTAAAAGGACAGCACAGTTTAGACGCTTGTGAACTCACTGACCCCCGACAAATTACTGACCAGTAGCAATATCTTAAGACCCAAGGCTGTTTATAATCACGGCTATAGAAGGCATATAGACACACACACACACACACACACACACACACACACACACACACACACACACACACACACGGCTGGACATCGCCCTTGCTGCAGGTATAAACTCTAAAATGTGAGGCCTCCGCTTCGGTCCTCTCCAGCCAGCTAACATGGTGCTGATTGCTGAATGGATTCTTTGTGCTGCCCAGTACACAAATCAATTACTGCCCAGTAATGACATAATGGTTTCACACACTCCTGTCGTAAGGAACGACTGCACACTGGCATGTGAGCATGCTGCATCTGTACAAAGTAGCTCATGTTTTAAGGGTAAAATTACATTAGAATTTCAGGCGCATGGTTAAAAATGTAATTTCATTAATATTAGCATACTCAATTATTTGAAATATGTTTACTTTCTGCCTAATATAATCCAAATATGTATTATATTAAATGAAAAAAAAAATGGAATGCCTCTAATCAATGAGACAAATAAGAATGTATGATTGTGATCATAATATGCAGCAGAATAAGCATTTTTAGTGGGGATTGTGGTTCCATATCACAGTTGCACTAAGTTACGAGCTACTGAAAGCCTCCTGCTTTATTATCTGTTCTATTATGCAAGTGTGCATCCCCACCCTTCTCATCGATGGGCCATGTGTGTCTTTATCTATGTGTGTGTGTGTGTGTGTGTGTGTGTGTGTGTGTGTGTGTGTGTGTGTGTGTGTGTGTGTGCAGCACCCAGTGTACTGCGTGAACGTGGTCGGCACACAGAATGCCAACAACCTGATCACTGTGTCTACAGACGGCAGGATGTGCTCCTGGAGCCTGGACATGCTTTCCCAGCCACAGGTACACAACACACTGAAATTATTTCAGTTTTAGTGTTCAAGCATCTGGTATTCCACATGTATTTCTTTATAAATGTTGATGAATGTGTATTTACATGTTTGTGTCTTTGAATGTGTGAGCCGCAAATAGGCTCACATTAGTTATTCCTCCTGTGTGTGTGTGTGTGTGTGTGTGTGTGTGTGTGTGTGTGTGTGTGTGTGTGTGTGTGTGTGTGTGTGTTTGTACTGTAGGAGACCATGGAACTGGTGTACAATAAATCCAAACCCGTGGCGGTGACAGGCATGGCTTTTCCCACGGGAGACGTTAACAACTATGTGGTTGGGAGTGAGGAGGGCACTGTGTACACTGCATCCAGACATGGCAGGTTGGTGGACACACACACACACACACACACACACACACACACAGACACAGACACACACACACACACACACACACACACACACACACACACACACACACACACACACACACACACACACACACACACACACACACACACAGAAAACATCACAACACACACAGAAAACATCACAGACCATTCTTTGCTGGACTGGTGTTTCATGTCTTCATGTATTTGCTTTGATAATCGAGAATTACAGCATCACAATTGCTGAAATAATTTAGCAAAAAATATATTAGCAAAAAATAGCTATTATAATAGCAAATTTTAATAGAAAAAAGTCTAAGAATTACAAGAAAGAAGATTTTCCCATCAATTTTTGAATTGTTTCATTTGTCATCCATAAATGAATTTCAGTGAGACACAAACATCTTCACGGCTTTGTATTTCATCAAGTTACGACTGGTTATGGTGGTGGTTATGAACGTCTCATCTTTGGCTTCACTCTACAGCAAGGCGGGTATCTGTGAGATGTTTGAGGGCCACCAGGGGCCGGTGACGGGCGTCAGCTGCCACGGCGCAGTGGGCACCGTCGACTTCTCCCACCTCTTCATCACATCCTCCTTTGACTGGACCGTCAAACTCTGGAGCACCAAGGTGTGTGTGTGTGTGTGTGTTTTTGTGTGTGTGCAAGAGAGGAAAGGAGAGAGAGGATGTGTGGGGGGTTGATTGTGGACTCTTGTGGAGGGAAAATATGTGTGAGAGAGATTTGAGAGCGAGAATAAACTAGTGAGTGAGAAGGAAAAGTGAGTACGTCAGGTAAGCAACTGTCTGTCTCCTACTTGGGAGTTGGGTTAGTTTTATTACCGTGTGTCGCTTCATTATAGTGACACAATTAGAGTTGCAGTGTTGTAAACCCACCCCCTCATTCATTAGAGTGAGTTAGACAAAGCTTTTATGATATTGATAGTTGGATTATTTTTACGTAAATTTGGCTTGACAGGCAATTTCCTCCTAATCTGTGCGCTGCCTTCAGTAAGATCTACAATGCCGTAGTGTTATAGATGGCACAGAACAGGTGAACAGTCAGTACTGCAGAAGGCTGGATGGCATTACAACATCTGTGGAAGGTCTGCCTGTGAGGTCAAACAGAGAGCAAAACATAGTGCTGGACGGTAATTCAATTTATCATCTTTCTATGGAATTATGTTGTGGTGAAATTGTATATCAAGATATCGTGATACACATATGTCGTCTAAATTGATAATAACAAGCACATACTAACTCAAATCTCTCGGAAAATCTAATTATTCTGCACTACAAATCTTAATAAAATCAGAAAATAATCAGTACTTTTCATTTGTCAAATATTTAATTCATACAAAACCATGTAGTTATTTCGTAAAGACTATTTGATTATTGAATAACTAGAAAACAAGCTATATCGTGATATATACCTTTATTGAGAAATGAAATGACGTACATCGTGGTATACATCATTTTGTCCTCCTGTTTCAAAATCACAACCTCATTTACTTTATTTACGAGTAGCTTTTAATTATTGTTGAAAATAATTGCTCACAGAGCTCATTCAGAATCGGAGGTGAATCAGATCAGCTGCTCACATCGGACGGTCGGCACAGATCTTAAACATCGTGCACCTCAGGGAGTTAAGTTCCTTGAGGTGCACCCAGTGAGTCCAACACAGACACACTCTAAAGGTTGGTGCTCCTCCTCTCTCTGGTATTTGAGTGACCTCGTCTACTCAGGGCATTTGTTCTCCTTTCCGCTGTGATGTTGAGCGGCAGTAAAACAAAAACTGTTACTGTTTCCGTCAAAAGGAGTGTTGGAGAATAGAAACATTAGCTCATAGATTCAAGGACACTTTTGTAATTATGCTGTGATGCAGGAAACATTTGAGATACTGCACAAGAGGAGGAATTCAAGATTATAAACTGAGATTATTCATCGTTAAATTCATATAAATGAGTGGAGTGGAAATGAGGAATAAAAGAAGAAAGGGGAATATTGAAAAGGTAGGAAGTTAAGAATGAAGTTAGTCTCATGTGGAAAGGACAAAAGGTAAAGGGATAGCAAGCTCAAATATCACAACTTTGTACAGGGGACGTAGACACAGAAAGAAAGAATGAAAGAAAATTGTGAAAGAGAGGAAAATGGATGGAAGAGTTGGTGGAAGAGAGTGAGGGGAAAGTGCCAGGAGGCATTTTAAAGACAAAAAGAAATCTTGGTTAATAATGGAGGTGATGCTAATGTTGAAGGACAGAGGGATCAACATGAGCAGGGCGTCAAACAGCAAACACAGCCTAAAATCAAAGAGAGACCTGTTCAATGTGAGGAAAATACATAATGCATATTGCATAATACCTGCAGCTTTATGCGAGATCCAGTTACAGCTTTCATACTTGGCTGTGACAGGCAGTAAAGCGCTCTGATGAGTTTTAGCTCATGTTTGCGTGCGGCTCGTCCGTAAGTCTTGTGCGAAGGGTCCCGTGACACATATTAAAACATTTCTGCGGATTTTCATCAGAAGAGTGTGTTATTTTTCAGGATTTGGGAATTCCCTTTCCTTTGAGGGGCACCGCAGGAATGTGTGTCTGTCTCTTATCCCACATAACCGATATTTGTGTGTGGGCAGGCAGAATACCTGACTGTGTGTGTGTGTGTGTGTGTGAGCAAATATATACACACCACACATGCCTCACGTGCACTTTAAGTAAGCTGCCTTTGCTTACCTAAAACCCCCCCGAGGTTTGCCTTCAACCCAACTGTTGCAGCACACAGACACGTATATTTGCAGTGAATTCTCTCTGCATTCACGTTTGCCCTCACAGTTCAAAAAGGCCGCCGCACAGAAGTATGCTGATGTTTTTACACACGGCGGTGCAAATATTGTGGTTGGTGAAAACATTTTGAGTCGGTCAGAGTGTGAAGACGTCGCGACAGCTGGGAGTGGGTTTATGATTGTGCATAACTTAAACTGTCTTGCTCTCTTGACCCCAAAACCAGCGTCTACTAAGTGATTGGATGGAGCCTAATCGTTCCACTCTTTCCCTCTAAAGAAGTTAATTAAAGGCCTCGATCACAGTCAGTTCATGTGTAGTGAACAAATGTGTTTGTGCTGAAAATGAAACTGTACTCTGGGGTCTTCAGCTCAAGATATTCTTTCTCAGCACCGTTTGTGAAACATTTTTAGAGTGAAGCTTTTGATCTAGTGTGATATTAGCGATACAGCCAGGTTGGAAGCAGTGAAATAATATGACTCTGGCTGCAGAGATGGTTTGGATCCCTCTGAAAGTCGAAGTGATGTTTTTTTAAAGACAGCAAACGCTCAAGTATTGGTTGGAGGCCTAAAAAGTCATTTATATGTTGTATGATGTCTTTGGGATTTTATTAGATTTTTATAGCAAGATCAGAAGACACTGGCTGACACATATTTTAGCCTCAATATCTCAAGTATTAAATGCTGAACTGAACTGGCATCTCTCCATTTTAAAACGTGGCATTGCACTGTGATGTTAACTATCAGTATTCAGTGTTTCAGGAATGGTTTTCTAGTTCAAACGTGCCAGAAGCTCCCCAGCTTCTCCGCACAGGAAAGATAATGACAACCAGTTACATCACAAGCGGCGCCAAGAGGATTAAGGTTAATTTCAAGATTAGTTTTAAGCTTTTGTTGCTACAGATTATTTACCCAAATCACCTTATTTAAGATAGGTAGATTGCGGACATCTTGCGGTAAAATAGTAGTTTACATAAACCAGGACTTTATTCATTTCATTCAAAATGTGATGTCATTTTGTCAGCTATTTTTAACGTCATAGTCCTGCGTCAAATATCCTTGTTCGTTTGTTTAGTTGACTAAAAGTCTGGGCATTTTAGTCATAGGGTTAAACCATAATGTTTTTTGTATAGTTTTACTTAATACAAACTGTCAACATTTTAGTATTTTCTTTGTCATCATTTCAGTCAATCTTGTTAAATATTAATGAAAATATCACCTTGTTCAGTTGTTGTCTTTAAATGTTTCCTCCTGACTGCTCACAGTTAGTGTTAAATGACTTCTGTGCTGCCTGGTCATTCTCCTGTCTTAGTTATGGCAACAACAAAAAAATGTTTTCAGTAACAGTTTTCATTCACAAAAGTAACCCAGATTAAGATGCATTATTCAGCCTGCAGATTATCATTAAAAAAACATTTTGGCAATGTGAAATAAAAGAGCTAGAGGATGAGTAAAAGAGAGTGGTTGCAAAGTAAAATGGGGACTCAAACTAAAACAGGAGAACATAAACAGGAATCGCTCAGCTGATCGAATGCTGAAACTGTGAGATGGAGAAAAATGACCTCTGCTGTCACCCCGCCGGCTGGAAAACAGGTTCAATCGAGGCTTGAAATTGGCTCAGCTCTGTTTGTTTGTGTTTGTGCGTGTGTGTTTGGTTTGAGTGTGCACTGCTATCCGTCTGCAGCTCTCACAACCTTTCAGAACAACTGAGGAGTGAAAGAGTAAAGGTGATGAAGAGAAAGAGAAGGAATGAGAGAGAGAGAGAGAGAGAGAGAGAGATTACATTCCTTCATTTGCTCTTCCAGCCAACCTGTCTCCTCTCATCCAGCCCTCCCTCTCTACCTGTCAGGAATGCAGTTTGTGAGCCTCTGGAATCCTAACAGCCGCTCTGAGAGATGGGCATACACACACACACACACACACACACACACGTATTTGTATTATTCCCACACACATTTATCCTGCATCTTTAATTGCAGCACATGGGTAACCTTCAGGCATTAGCTCAAAAGTCAGTGTGACTCAAGGTCAAAGTTTAGAGGAAAAAAACAAAGCCATTACACAATAACAGAGGGTGTTGGTGCAAACGCTTTTTTTCTACGATAGTGTGCAAACTAATGTAGTACACTTCAAAAGACCTTTACTCCCTAATGTCTGACTATAACCTAAAATGTCTAAAGAATTAGTCAGTGAAATATTTGAACCTGTTTTTTTGTGGACGTTTGGGCTCCAGAACTTCAAAAGCACAGCGATAAACAGGCTAGATCGACATCATCATCCGATCATCACAGATATATCGGCATCCGTTGATAACTAACAAGAAACTGCAAAAATGTAGGCGTGTTTGAGACGATTTAGAAACAGTGTCCCCTTTAAAAAAGGTTTGTCCACCAGAGAGCACTGACAAGTTTGTTTTACTTTCAGCACGTTTCTTGGAAACAATTCTAAAATAACTTTTGTTAATGTTAAAAGATGAATATATGTTGATCTTGTCCACCGCGCCTTTTCCTCCCATTTCCTTCTCTCTCTCTCTCTCTCTCTCTCTCTCTCTCTCTCTCTCTCTCTCTCTCAGACAGCTGTTGTGTTGAGGTTACAGTACACCTTGTGGAGGGGCCCTCCCTTTCATCTCTCCCAGCGGTTTTATGGTGCTGTGTGAATGTGCTAGGCTTTTTAATTAGGCTCTGCACCCAGACAGGCCCCAAGGCTGAGGCAGCGCCACTCAGTCTGAAGCTCACTCACTCCCTCTCTCCATTTCTTCCCTCTCTCTCTGTCTGTCTCTCTTTTCTTTCCGTCTCCATTGTGTCATCTTCTGTAATCCCGAAACGCTCTTTCTTTTTTCTCGACAGCGCACGCTTTTTCACACCATACACACTTCCATAGATAACCTCTTTTTCTCTCTTTCAGCACAACAAGCCTCTGTACTCATTTGAGGACAACGCCGACTATGTGTATGACGTCATGTGGTCGCCCGTACACCCTGCAATCTTTGCCGCTGTGGACGGCATGGGTCGCTTAGACCTGTGGAACCTCAACAACGACACTGAGGTATGTGTGTTTCTGCTCATATGGTGTGTGTGTGTGCACTGCTGGGTGAATATAGGTTATTATGGGTGCGTTTTCTGTGTCATCTCTTTGTGTGTTGATGCATGCATGTGTGTGTGTGTTTGGTGTCCTCAGGGCCTGTTGCTGGGCCTCTGCCCGAACCGCACAACCAAACACCCAAGCCTTTTCCCTCCCAGCACCCCCCTAGCCACCACCACCAACCCCTTCACATCCCTCCCTACACACACACACACACGCACGATTCAAGATTCCCCTGTGGGCGTTTCCCACAGCCCTCACTTTAAATCAAACTGGGTGACAGTTCCTCGTCCCAGCTCCCACCCAGACGCTCCGCTAACATTCCTGCAACCTCTGTCCGACGTTCAGGCAACCTCAGGACCCCACCATCTCGTCTCATCTGCCTCCCACACTCAGTTCCATCAGTGAAGTGCACAGATGTGCGAGAGACCACGAGCAGAGAGTCCCAGCCCTCAGTATCGTGCTGGAGATGGAAATGATAAAAGGAGAAAGTCGAGTCCCTCATGCTGTGGGGCAAGATTTATCTTCAGAAGAGAGCCTTTGAGGCCAGTAAAGGATATGGCGTCTTATTATTCAGGTTCATTATATACAACATAAAATATAATACAAATATAATGTTGTTCCATAACAGTAGCAATATCAGCTGAATGAACAAATGGTGATTTTATTGTACAAACCATATACGTTCGTTTCAGTTTCTTGGTTATTGAAGAAATAACTGTATCTCCCAAAATGTTTAATATCCATTCAAGTAAGAACAAGTTGCATTATAGTGAAATGATATCTTCAACCGTGAGTCTAAAAAACATACCTCTGATATAAGAGTGGGAACCAAACCTTTGATCACTCAGGTAAAAGTTGGGATGAAAGGATCCTCCATTTTCCTTTTCTCTTGGTTTCCATGGACACAACACCCTCACTGCCTTCCACCTTAATACAAGTCTGCATCTCTACAGATGCTCGCCTCCCTCTCTCGTAATGCCCTTTCACTCTTCTTCTCATTTTCTTGCAACCCCTTCGTACTGTCCATCACATCTGAAATTCACTTCTCATCTCCCAGGATTTTATGTTACATCTCGGTCTCATCTAATCTCTCTTTCTCTCTCTCTTTCTCTCTCTCTCTCCACTGATCCCATCACTCACATTCAGTCTTCCCTCTGCAGCACAGATGACGATTTTCCCATGGTTCCCTCAACAGCGGCCTTTTCACAGAGGACGAGTTCATTATCAACAGCCTGACTTGGCTAACAATGTGCTTTATGAGAAACATTTTCTCAGACACACACACAAACGGATGTACCAAACACATGCACACGCATTCACTCATACACAGTCAGTCTAATAGAAACAGACTTCCATTGTTGCCGTCATATTAAAAACACACATAACGACACTACGGGTGCAGTGCAGCGCCTGGTTCTCATTTCCAGCACACGTACAGAGACATATACAGCCAATTTAAAGCGCTCAGTTCAGATCCACTCGGGCGGAGCGGTGGAAGCTAGCAGGCTAATGGCAGTCAGTCTGTGGTTAGCGCTGCTTTAAATACTCAGAAGCTCGGTGTGTGAGGCGACATGATGCCAAGTCCTCTGTCTCCACTGGTGACATGTGTCAGACTCGCATGCCACATGTCAGGAACAGTTTATGGAAATGCTGGCGATGGTTTTAGGATTTTTAAAGGTGCAACATGAGCACTGCTGTTTACTTAAAAGAGCAGCAGCTCACCCACAACAACAAATATGAGTGCAGTTACTGTAATACAGTAAATGGAACTGTGTGTGTCCATATTTGAAAGAGAAGTTGTACATTTGACAGCTAAGTTAGTCTAACGTCTCTCATACTATAGTATGACTTTCTTAGGATTTCTTTCAACATGCTTCACTAGGAATTTTCTCCAAATACTATACGATGACTTTATTATTGCTTTTTAGTACGTTCTAATAGGTCTTACCACTTCCTTGTCTCAATATGTTGTTAATTATACATGTACACAAGTTTACAATATTGATACAAAAATGTAACATTTGTTATTTGTTTAATTTATCAACCAGGTACCAACTGCCAGTGTGACCATCGAGGGCGCTTCAGCCCTCAACAGGGTACGCTGGTCGTCAGGAGGGAAGGAGGTGGCCGTGGGTGACTCAGAAGGCCGCGTCTGGATCTACGATACTGGAGAGGTAGTTAATGATTGTGTCATTTTAAAGTGGATGAATCACTTATTACATTTGCAGTGAATCAGAAACATACTGCATGTCTGTGAGCAGCATCTTTTGTCCCCCAGAAATAAAGGCGGATTGAGCGTTCCTCTTTTTGAGGTATAGTCTTAATCCTGACTTAAAACTGACCTTTTTAAATAGTGACAGTGCTAAAGAAATGCCTGGCTCCTCACATTATTGTCCTGGTTTAGGTTTAAAAAAAAAAAGGATGCAGTGAAGGTGACCTTGCAGATAGCAATATGGGAGGAGAATGCAGCATGAGATAAGAAGTGGCTTATACCCACAGTCTACATCCGGTGAGTCAGACTAGTTGCTGAAGTTATACAGCTACTACAATAAAACCGAGGAAATACTAGCAATGTATATAATAAATACAATAGACATATTAGATAGGGAAGAGGACCAATTCAGGATAAGTTTTTTAGTCCTTTCAAATCTAGCAATTTTCTCCATCTATTGAATGACCAACTAAGTCTGACTCTTGTTTTCACTCGTGCTCACTTTACCTTTTAGCGTTTTTTTTTTGTTCTGCGGTCAATTACTTTCTCTTTGCTGACCCTTCCCCAGTATCGGCTAAAACCACAAAATGAAAAATGTAATTATCTAAAGAAAAATATCTTCCAGCCAAGCAACTTGGCAACGTACCACTCAATGTGAAACTTGGGGAAATGTAAACAGAGTTTTCTGCTCCGTTCGTTTTGTCTGATGCTGCAGGGAACCGTACCCAGTGACAAGCATGAAGAATAACTATATAACGATTGCCAATCTTTGCTGCTGGTCTTGTTTGCTTATATAGGCGATGAAGGCATCAACATTATATTGAAATAGTTTCATAACCAGGTGAAAACTCCTTGGTGTAACTTTGATATCTGGTTAAAAAGAACCTGCTCAGTCCATTGATGCTGCATTGGCTGTGAGTGCTGTGATGCAGGGAGCTGGTGGTTCTTGCGGGTTTAGTTTTCAAACAATCAAAGCTGTAATTACACCCTAAGTGTCAAAAGCATGAGTTAACTACAATAACCAAAATTCATTACACTGTCGCAAATTAAGTTGTACAACAGCAGATTGAGATCAGGTGGTCTGGCTAAATGAAACAGTAATACCTCCGTCACTTCTTATTCTACCAAAATAAAGTGACATGAAGAACTGCTGAAAATAATAAAGTTGTGTATGTAATTTGAACTGAATCATGATTTTACAAATGTATACTTCTATTTGCTGAGTCTAGTTGTGTTTCCTGCATATTTGGTCCACTGACTTTGGCGACAGACGTGTACTTTAAGAGTAGAAATAAGTGTATTTTTTCACAGTAAATCCTCCACATGTACCACAACCATTCATTTTAGCTCTGTATGTTTACCCAACTGTCAGAATGGCCATGAATGTATGCGTTTGATTTTTTTTTTCCTCCCTCTTTCGTGTCCCTGTAAAATGGCCTCCTCATGACTTTATCACCACAAAGCGGCCAACCACCCGCCTGTGCCTGTATGTCCTCTCATGTTTGAAGGGCTCTGGTTAGGCTCCATGTGAGGTTGCGTTAGCCTAGCCGCTAGGCTAATTTTAGCATCTTTTTGTTGTGTGGTAAGTTGGAGAGAGGCTCGGCTAAGCTGGTGGCCTCCACGCTGGGTAAATGGTAACGATGGGCCATCATAAAAGTGAGCAGGGTTGAAAGGTTTTATGATGTCAAAGAGGAGTGTGTATGTGACGGTGGTGATGGGGGAATCTACTTCACTACAAATTCCCATCAAATAGCTAAAACGAGGAACAGCATGTGAAAAAAGAGACGCCCGCATGGAACCAACAGCAACCCTTGAGATGGTTCCAGGAAAGCAAAATACCAAATGCTATTATTTCAGTGTTATTTTACTCAATACATTCTAGATTTATGTCATGTATCTGCAGGGATTAGGACTGTTTTGATTTGTTGATCTGTATGGAAAGTCCAAAGTAGAAAACAAAAGTCTTTCAGATATCTGCAATGAGATGAAAACCAAAAGTCAGATGAGGGTTTGTGGCTAAATGTAGCTCCATGACATGAACATGTTTCGGACCTGTTGCTTTTTTAAGCCCGACAACACTGAATCCCACAGCGTTTCTTTGACACTTGAGCTTCTTGGAGTCTGTTAAAATAACTCTAACTGCACCATATACATGATGTTCTGCCGGAGCCCCCTGCTGCGACAAGCCCAGCTCCGTGGGGGGTTGGGGGGTTCAAAATGGCTGCTTCCCTCCCCCTGGTTCCTGTTTAATTACAGCCTGGCCACGCAAAGCGGTTACAGGCAGCTTGGGTGGCAGCCACAGCTTTTGTCCCACTCATTCTGACTCCCACAATGTAGGACTGCAGCTAAACACCTCAAGAACATTTGGTTTGATATCCTGTATTAGCCCTATGATCAGTGCAGCTCGCAGCAGACTGAAATATCTCAACAACTATTTTATGGATTGTTAGAATTTATTGTCCCCAGAGGATGAATCAAAAAGTATTTTGATGATCCTCTCACTTTTCCTTTAGCACAGGGGTTCTCAAAGGGCAGTTTAGATAACCAACATTTGATTGAGACTTGCACAGGTCCCATAATAGCGTTTAACATTAATATCCCTGAGCACGGAATCCACCCGTTTCCAGATAAGGCAGATCACAGTTTGTTCCCTCGGTGTCCGCTGAAGTAAGAGTTTATACCTTTTTTTTCTTTCTCCTCACCCATACAGCATTTATTTCCGTTGTTTGTCTGTCCCGCCTTATTTTTGTTATTCTCCCATCATTGTGCCCTGTGACATCATTATTAAAATACATCCTGAGAGAGAAATGCTCATGCATCCTCAGAGAGGATTCTTTGGTTTCACAACATGCCATGAGAGTAGCAGTGTCTACACACCACACAGATGTGTCCATCCAGCACTTCATGCCATGTCACCTGTGTTTCTTACAGCTGTCAGTGACTCACACCGATGACTGGTCGCGCTTCGCTCGCACCCTGATGGAGATTCGTGCTAACCGAGCAGACGGCGAGGAGGAGGCGCTTATGGAGCTGGCTTCATAGGACAGGACTCCAAACCAAAGAGGAGGGAAATCGAGGCCAGAGGGGTGTACTATGAAGCGAATTTAAAGGGTTCGCGAGGTATGTTGAGCCTAAAGTCCGAGTTTTCAATGTCATGAACGTGGCTCTATTTTTACCTGGCTAGATTGTCATGGTAATTTGTGATGGCCACCTAATCAGCTCCAGGGGAGATTATCTTCAACGTTTTGGATTAGAATCAGCTGTAAAAAGCGCCACCCTTTCACATTTCAACTCTTTTGGAAATGGTGTTCTCCCCATTCTTGCAAAATCCCGTGGACCTCGGTGCCAGAATGCTCCAAGCTTCTCGTCGTTGGGAGAGAGTTTAGAGACGGATTAGATCCGCTGGCTTTTCCTGATGATATTCTTCAAGAGCGGTAAAGATTCTCAGCTCAGGGAATGCGTTATTTATGCAAACTTGGTGAGCTGTATGTTAGTTTTGCCACCGAACAAGCCGTGCAATTACACTAATGAGAAACCGACTAGAAAATTCCAAGCAAGAATACTGAATTCCACATAAACAGGTTATTCGTGTTCTCTCTGAACTACTGAGCAGTGGTGTATAAAGTACCCAAAAGCCGTACTTGAGTAAAAGTAAAGATACCTTACTGGAAAATTACTCCAGTAAAAGTAAAAGTCACCTAATAAAATACTACTTGAGTAAAAGTCTTAAAGTATCTGATATTTTCTGTACTTAAGTATCAAAAGTATTTTTCTGATATAAAATGTACTTAACTATTGAAAGTAAAAGTAGAAGTACATGCTTTTAATAAAAAAGCAAAGGGTCAGAATTTTGAGAATTATGAAGTTTATTCTTTTAAGTGCTGTGGCCACCATGACCAAGGACAAGGAGTTGTGTTGAAAATAACTGGGTTGGCTGTGATCCATCAATATATATTATGTTCAACATAATATATTGTACCTAAGTATACTCTTGCATCTACTATGAACTTATCATCATAATTCTCCAAAAAGCAATATGACACTAAGGAGTTGTAACAGTGTGGTTATAAGTATGCTCATTCCGCCCGGTACCGGTCTGTGGGTCCCTTGGTACCGGGTCGTGGGTCCCTTGGTACCGGGCTGTGGGTCCCTTGGTACCGGGTCGTGGGTCCCTTGGTACCGGGCTGTGGGTCCCTTGGTACCGGGCCGCACAGAAAGAATGAATGAAAAATAAAAATAAAAATAAAAAATAAAAAAATAAAAAAAAAATAAAGGCCGGAACGATGTTTTATTGTGAAAAAAGACCGCATACATCCGTCTGTGGTAACCTCAGACGGAATCTCTTGACACATGTCAAGAGGTTCCGTTACTCTAAAAATGAAACTTAAAAGTCTGTTTAATTTTGCCGGTGTTCTGGATTAAAACCAAGGCAGAGTATCCTGAGATCGCCAAAAAAGCACGAAAACCTGCTTCCATTCCAACATCCTGCCTTTGTGCAGCGGGTTATAAGTTAAGCAGTAGACTGGACTAAAGGTTTAGTTAGGAGTAGAGTCAGTAGACTGGACTAAAGGTTTAGTTAGCAGTAGAGTCAGTAGACTGGACATAACGAACACACACGTCAGGTGTCGTTGTCTCCCGTCTCTCCGAGGTCGGACCCGGTCTGTGAAAATATTGTCTTCACGTAACCGGTCCGTGAAGCATAAAGGTTTGGGAGTGCTGGACGAGAGGATGTAGAGGGCTAATGCATAATATTGTGATTCGCAAAACCTGCTTGGTGGAGTCTGTGTTTTTTTCTTCTTCTAAAGATAGATTTGATTTTGTAGCGAGTAACGAAGGTTTCAGGGGAAATGTATCGGAGTAAAAGTACCGGTTTTCTTTGCAAAATGTAGTGAAGTAAAAGTAAAAGTAAACAGAAATATAAATAGTAAAGTAGAGTACAGATATCCCAAAAAACGACTTAAGTACAGTAACGAAGTATTTCTACTTCGTTACTATACACCACTGCTACTGAGTATGTTCGTCGTGTTCTCTGGCGTTTTGCTCACGCCGGCTATATAAGAAGCTTTCTATAAAACCCCAGATAGCATACATTGTTAGTTCATGATAATATTAGTCATTATTACGTCTACTTGCACAGGAGATGAAGTATAATTTCCTTTATAGGAAGTGTAGTAGATTGCACAGAGCCATCACTGGAGCCTTGGGGGGACATGAGGGTGATTTTGAATCGAAGGTCCTTTCATGTCATCCATTGTGACGTCTGCTGGAGCCGGCCCCCCTCCGGTCTCGCTCAGGCATTACTTCAGGTAATAATTTTCCTCCATACACCAAAAAAAAATTATAAAGGCATACAAAAAACGACATGCCACTTTGAATTATGTTTGTAATGCTGGTTCCTGATTCGCCGCTGGTCCGCTTTACACTGCCATCCATTATAACGACCCGTTCCTCTCGACTGAAGGAGGCGGCACGCTATCGATCCATTTTGTGCAGAAGACTCGAACGCGCACAGAGCCTGATGAAGAAAAGCTGCGTTAACAAAGACAGCTGATAACCATCGGCGTGATGCCCATTAGCTCTGATTGTGGTTTTAGGTTTTGACGAGTCGCAAAGAAAGCCTGGCATTGAAGTTACTTCCTAGTACACCCATCTGGTGCGCTTTTAACGGCGTCACTGTAGCATGTGTGTCTCAGTCGGTTTAGTTTTGTTTCTTCACCTTCATGTACATGTTGGTGTCTTGTCCAAACAAGGCCACGTTTTGTTTTGAATTATTGCATCTACTCTCCTGTTAATGCAAACTGTTAAAGGTTAAACTGTTGACCTGTACTGATTTTTCCACTCTTATTTCTTTCTTCAATGAATTAAGGTGACTTGTCGCTTGCAACCCGTGAGCCTCCTGTGTATACAAAGTGGCTCTTAAAGCCTTACGAAGATATATGTACTGTGACGATGCTTTGCACTATCGTGAAAACAATGCAGGGTCCATAGACTAGTCATGTATTGTTTACAAAATGTCATGTTCACTTTATGTTGTGCTTCTTTTCTCTGTACTATGCCTGCATGCGACACATTCCGGAAATAGTCCAGATACATGAATATGGAGTTATTGTGGTGACGTTTCCACATGTGGGCCTTTGTGGCTGCTTTATGTCGGTGTTTCAGGGCAACAGAAACTGAATCAAGTGTGGTGTTGGCACTTTGTCTTTTGTTCTGAACAAGAACAACTGTATATTCTTTAATGAACAGGTATTTATCAAGATATATATTGTAATGCAGAGCGCTGGCTGTTAAACCCGCTGTGTTTACTATTAAAACATAGCTGATGAACTGGTGTCTCTTTTTCCTCGCAACATTCAACTTGGGAAAAAAATGAAAACTCCAGCATGCATTAAGTTTACTAATTTAAGTTTCTCTTTACTCTTAGATCACACGTTGCTGCCATACACATAGTAAGGCACGATTATTACACCTCATGTACCTCCTACGTTCTCTGTACTGTACAAATTTAAATACTCAGTCGTGACACACTACAGGACTGCAGTCGGTGCCAGCTGTCTCAGATATTTACACATCTGCATACAGTTAGACCAAACATCTTACAGTAAACATTGTGTACATTCAGAATGTTACTTTACAGTACTTTTTGATAATATTCTTGTGGAAGCCTTTGATCATCTCATGACAAAAATATCTGTATAGATATGAAAATATGTCTCTGGATTTCTCATTTCAGTTCAAAGTTCAGATCAATTCATCTCTTTTTATCTTTTTAACCAGCTATATGATCATGTGAGGAATGTGCTTTTGGTTATAAAGCAACAAAAGGAAGACACTGGAAAAAGCTGCAACTGTATGTCGTGTTTGATAATATATTCCAAAAAAAGCAACCAGTTTAGGTGTGTTTAAACCTCCGCTGCCTGTGTGCATATACTGAACCAGATGAACTGTATGAAAAACAAAACCACATTATAATACAACTCTATAAAATGTCAATCAATGGTGAAACAAATACTGCACGAGTCCTACAAAGTACCCGCGCTAATCAGCTCACTAATCCATATATATATATATATATATATATATATATAGACTACCGTATACGGTATATGATTAAAAGAGAAAACATTATAAACAACTTTAAGCAAGTAACTTATGATACTACAATGACTTGGTAAAAACATACAAGCCCTGTCTTTCACTCGCCCCCCTACCCGCGGAGGTTGAGGGGGGTGCTCGCATCGGAGACGGCCTCTGCTGCTGCCGCCGCCACCGTGTAGCGTGGGAGATGGAGACCGAACTTGCTCTCGATGCCAGCGAACGTGGCCACGGCCAACCTGAAGCCTCCGATGTGGTCGGGGTTGGGCGCCGGCAGGCTGATCCGAGACTTTGGGGTGGGCTCTGAGCCAGCCGGCTTTCTGTGGTGTGGAGAGAGGGAGAGAAGGAGAGAGAGAGACGGGAGGAGGAAGCCAGAGGCACAGTGAGAGAGCGTTGCGTAACGGAGTAAAAGGTGAGGAGTGTTGAGAGTTAAAGGGAAAACTGTTGAACAACATAAACAGTGTAAAATGTTATTTTAACCAAACGGTGGAGAAAGTGAGTGAGACAGGAGTTTGATCATTATCCTTATTAAATCATGAATTAATATCATATTCAACACTGTTCACCGCAGACATAAACATCTTGATAGAAAATCAGAAGGAGAACAGCAGAACCAATCAAATCCCTCATTGATTTCACATCCAACGTTGTGATTGGCTGCCAACACAAACAGCAAAGCACAGATCAACTCGCCCAAAACCACATCACATTTTCACTGGATCTGCAGTTGATTTTGTTTCACTGCGAGTCTTTGGGAGAGAGGGAGCAACATGTAAGAGACACGAGCCAACCAGTGACATACATGCATGTGCAACACAGCTGTCCATAGAAAGAAGCACTTCTTAGTCGTTTGAGAGGTTCACCACCTCTCTTCCCCACTGGACCTTTTTAACTTGACTGAAAATGACTGAATTATTCCTGAGTGACCTATTTTGAGGAGGAAAATGAGCTTGTTTCAATCCCAGAAGTGGGGAAAGTACATGTGCAAGTCAAATGGGTGCTGCCTGTCCTGATCACTGTGCGGAAAAGTGTCTGAGAAAATTGTCACGTCCAGAGCTTTGAGTGAGAGCTTCAGTCTGAGAGCTAATGTGCACGAAAACTATTTTTAGTCTTGTGGAATTTCTTTCTCTGTGGTAGAGGAGGGAGGACACGCACCGAGTGCAGCTTGTATGTAGAAATCAACCCTATTGTTGTAGGAGCAGGTGGTCTTCGATAATTAGATGAACTAGCTGTAATATTCTGGCAGAAAAGAAATAGCTGCGTGTTTTATACTGTTTCACTGGTAGATTAGGGTAAGTTATGTAAGGACAGTAACAACTTAGAAAAAGAGTTTGTAACTATCATGGGACTTACTGTCCTCCGAAGTCCAGATAGAACCATTGCTGCAGGAGTTCATAGGTCACCAAGGTCACTCCAAACTGAGGCGAGGATCTGCACACACGAGCTGCAGGAAAGGACAGATATGCGTTTATTTGAGTTCATATAAACTAGTTCGAAGCCGACTGCTCTGAAGAATAGTTTGGATGTAACGATAGCATATCCAGTAGCAAAAGTGAACGTGTGTGGTTGAAAAGTCACTGGCAAAACGTAAAGTTGATTGTTGAAGGGCCACCATGTACACCATGCACATGCTTGGGTCCCCAGCAATACACCTGCAAGTATGAAGTAGATTGGATGAACGGTTCTTGAGATATGAGATAAGGAAATACCCAAAGACTGACACACACAGACATGTATTGCTTTATAGTTATAGATTTTAATCTACACGCATGTATAACCAAGGTTTGGTTTCAGAAGTGAGGGAAACATGACAAAGTCAGCTTAAAAAAAAAAAAAAAAAAGTTCCAGTACAAGATTGTAATTGTACTGGAACAAAAGGAAATACTTGCCTTTTATTTCTGTATACCATGAAAAACATTTGGCCCATACCACACAGGATTACAAAACTGCTATTTATCAAACATCTAAAAACTAGAACGTAAAATAAAATGCAGACAGCCATCACTTCCACCATTATGTGTACTTCTACACACTTTCAAATGACATGTATGTCAATGTATGCAGTCACTATAAATGTATTGTTAATGTTCAAATTATGTTAAAACAAAGCACCGATCCTTAACCGCCTCATCGTTGATTTATGTTCAATTCCAGCACCTTTTTAGGAAAATACTAGCAGTAAATAAAAATAGAAGTCTTTCTCTCAGGCTGCATACGGCCCAACAACCTCTACCCACACTGCATCGCAACCTGCATGTACCGTAACCTGACAGGTGAAAAGTACAGACCCACTTTCATCATTGGTCGCAAACTTTACCTCCAGCTCCTTTCCAGAAAGCCCGGGGCCCCTCTTCCCTCAGAATCTTCCAGAAACAGTCCACCAGGCCGCTGTAGGTGGTCTGACCGGCGCGCGCCGCCACCTGCAGCCTGGTCTTGATCACGTCAGCTGGGGTCACAAGAGAGGCCGCTGGCATGCCTGTGGAGAGGAAGAGCTATTTGGTCAAGTGAGGCTTTTCTTTCTTTTTTTTAAACAGTCAGATGTGTTTGATTCTAAATACAGCAGACATTTTAAATCAGCCCCAAACAAATGAGATGATTTGTAGAAAGCAGCCATCAGTGGCCAAATAACATCCTGCACATCATCGTAACTGCATCTGATGAAGTGGTTTCAGCGTTCTTTGTTCCCTCTTTTAATGCACGCCATCTTGGATCTTGACCATCTTGCAGTAAGTCTGCTGCATACATACACTATACACAAGTAGGGGCCAGTTTCTATCACTTCACCATCAACCAATCTATACCCCCAGCTAGGCAATTATTTAATCTCCACCTTTTTTCTTCCTTTCCTCCCTCTCTTACTTTTCTTCTAGTTTGAACGGGGCCAGACAATGGATGGTAATGAGTGCAATGCACACTGTGACCCATGTGTGCCGGGGAAAGTGACTGGCTGACTGAAGGGAGTGACTGCAAAGCCCCCACTCCAGCCACTTCAGCCATGAATGGGCTCAATCATTGATGGCTCAGTCATTACCATCAACTGCCCTCTTGACGATTTATTCTGACTTCTTGGTTTTTGTAACGGCCAAACGAGCTATTCAGCAAGCCTAATCAACTCAGCATTAGGTAGCAGACTGGCACCCGGTGGAGACTGACCACCTGCACTGAGCTGAGGAGAGAGGAGAGGAAAAGAATTGAAAAGAGAGTGAGAGGAGAGGAGCTTTTATTGTGGCGTTGTGCAGCTTTTTGAGGAGATGTGGTGGAAATAAGTTAATGGAGACAAAAAAAGTTTAGGAAAAAGGGATCTGATGCTGCGTTCTAGACATTTCCGACCTCCAAGAAAAAGTGCACTCACGCCCTCGAAGTCAGTTCCTACTTGTAAACTCGGGGCAAATCCATCTGGCCTTAAATAAAATGTATAATGACGTCGTTACCGTTGTTTTTTATTAAAATGAGGCTGTACTGCTGAGAGATTAATTGTGTGTATACCCAACCTCAGACTTTCACTGGAAACCATCATATGTTAGAGCTGATGTAGAAACGCTGACCCTCAAAAAGCAAACATTTAAAAAGCAGCAGATTTAAATGAGCAAAATAATCATGCAGTTATGACTTTTGACACTGATATAAAACAGAAAAGCAGAAGAATTCAGAATAAGACATTTTTGCTTGAAAAGTGACAAACAATTAAACGATTATCCAAATAGTTGCAAATAAATTGTTCTGTTAATCATCTAATTAATGAATTTACTGATTGTTTCAACTTTACATGACTAAAGAGTGAACAACATGGATCATTCCTACACCTCACAATGAGCACAACATTCAGACACACAGAATTAATGCGAGCTCGAGATGGCCAACACGTTGCTCCTCACAAACCGGAGTAATGCCGAGCTAAATAATGCAGCGCAAACTGAGCGTGTAATTCAATTTCCTGTGCTGACTGTAAAACACTAATTGCCAGAATGCTGTAACCGCTGATAAATACATGTGAAAGAGGGAGGATAAATGTGTCGAAGTAACGAAAAAAATAAAGAAATCATGAGGCTCGTTTCAGCTCGGAGTCTGTGGGCCATGGCTGCCAGTCTTGTGGTGAGAAAGTAAAAATACAGAAGGGAGGCAGGATTTATGATTTTTCCGTGTTGTGCTGTGCCTCTGCGTCAAAAAGAAAGTGCTGCTGACACATCCCCAAGGATTCAAAACAAATATTAAGTCTTTTATGCAAATGATCTCAAGCCTTTTAACTTGGCCGGGCAGTGCCGGTCTGTTATTAGTGTTTACTTCGGGGATAAATCCAATAGTCAGACTCTGCTTCGGATCATATTTTCATGCAGAGGGTGAAGTTGTGAAGTCATCAGTGGATGTTGGTCTTCTTGGCCTCTTCGCTGACTGCCATGACAAACCTAAAGACAGCCCTCTCTGCATTCTTGCAGGGTGAACACGCATACAGCATGCTTGCTGTGCATGTCCAATATATTAGGATTGGAAAGCTTCCCTGTCGGCCTGGTCGGCAGGCATCTCAGGCGATTCCCTGCTACAGAGCTCCAAAACCCCAATCATTGAGCAGCGCTCTAATTAGCAGCTACCGCCTTGGAGCCTGCGGTCAGAGGCGGCCTCGCTTCCAAACTCTGAGCTATGCTTCTGTTACTGCGGGCCCGTGGAGGCCAGATGAGAGAGAGACCTGCTCTCACACTTGGTTCAAACCTGGACCTGACCAGAGAGTTTCATACACTTCAGTGCTCTTTATATTGCCTCAGGGACTGAAGCTTTTTGACTCACTATGAATAGTCAAACATTTTCAAGAGACACCCCGCTGTTTTTCAAATTATGGTGCACTCTTAAAGGCTAAACTTTTTTTTTTTTTTTTAAAGATGGTTGATTATTGCACCTGGCAGCAGAAGATCCATTCATACCGACAGTAATGTCCAGAGCTGTGTGCGGCACTTCAGACATGAACAGACTTAATTACAGAGTTTGAGATTTAGAAACATGTTTTGTTGGTGGTCTCTAGTTCAAAAGAGATGATCTAATGAAATTAAAGCTTTAAAGCTATAATTCATATTAGCTATAGTATGTGAAAGGGGTGATGAACCCACAAATAATGATCTTTATATTGTTTAAGGCCTACTTGCCCTTAGCACACCAACTATGTTAAAATAAATTGTGTTTATTGGTCTACATTCAGTCTCACTAGTGCCAGATGCAGCATGCTACCAATTAAGACTAATTTGACTAATTATATAGAAAAACAATATTTTACTAAATGTTCTTGCGTTCATTTATTTTTCATCTTGTGTACAGTACTTTTAGAGATGCGTTCCTGAAAGAAGACATCGGTGCTTTTGATTTTTAGTCCAGATTCCCCCAGGTACAATCTTGCAAAATCTGTAGTTTTTTTTATGTTATCTGGGAACTTAAAACTAACCTTTGCCTCAGAACT
Source organism: Myoxocephalus aenaeus (assembly GCA_038501785.1). NCBI lineage: Eukaryota > Metazoa > Chordata > Actinopteri > Perciformes > Cottidae > Myoxocephalus > Myoxocephalus aenaeus. The sequence goes on along the minus strand of JBAMJR010000170.1, from coordinate 6,165,168 downwards.
TGATACTAATTCACAATTTTTTTTTCTCACAAGTATTTTACCTGCCAGCGCTCCAGCAAGCAGCGTCTTGGCTGGCCCTATCCTCCCGTCCTCCTCACTGAGGTGAGCCTTGAGGTGGGCGTAGCAGGGGAAGTAGATGGCTGAGAAGGGGATGTCCCTCAGGAAACAGGCCTTGGAACCCTGAGAAAGAGTCAGACGTTTTAGGTTATATTGTTGAGTTTAGAGTCAGCCTCTCAAAAAGGGAAAACAGATAGAAGCATATACAAAAAGAAGAGCAGAGAGAGAGAGAGAGAGAGAGAGAGAGAGAGAGAGAGAGAGAGAGAGAGAGAGAGAGAGAGTGATGGGGCTTGGGGGATTCAAACCGTAACTTCTGCCTTGGGTCTTTCAAGATGTTTTTTTTTTTTCTATCCACAATATGTAAATGTATTTCCAAACCAAATAGTCAAGCATCAACGGATGTTACCACCAAATAACCTTCTTCCAGAAGGATCCTGGAACTCTTACAGCAGAGTGAAATATCGACCGCAACATGCCAAACAGATCATGTCTCTCCATAAGCAAACGATCCGTGTCCTCAGCGGCAGGTGAGGGAGGCAGGTCCGAAAGCAAAGCTGACAGGAAAAAAAACTGAGTGGAGAAAGACAGACTGGCTGACGAAGACGACTCTGTGTCTGCCACTGTAAACAACACTATATCATCAAGCCTATTGAGTTCCCTGCTGTATTTAAAGCCTGTTGGCTCGCTGCCACCTTCTTGATACGGCAACTACAGTCAACAGAAGACGTTTAAAGAGCCGGGCAGGGTCTCCCTGTTTTGGACAGGCTTCATTTAACTCCTATGGGATAATCCTTTGGTCCCTACACAGACTCACACACGCACGGTCGCACAAACACACACACATGCACAAACAGAGAGAATTGGCAGATACCTGGGCTATCTCTTTCCCTCTCTTTCCTTTGGCACTTGTTGGCCTGTCCGTCCTGTCGGCTGGCTGGGGGCCCGAGTGGCTGCTGAAAGCTGGGAGATTCTATCGAGGCCGGACAGACAAGCAGCGTCACAGGGACTGGGACCAGAAGCCTTAATATCATGGCGTTGGATTGGGTAATGCACCGGCTGAGAGAGAGAGTGTGTGTGTATTGAATCTTTTTACACCGTTGAATTAAATCATTTAGTTGAGTAAGAACAGGCAAAATGCCTCTGGTGTCCTCCTGCACACAAAAACTATTTAAATACAATAGGTCCATGAACGTGTATTTCTACACTGACAACTTTCCCCCAGTGATGAATGGTGGCGCTAGTGTGTTAGCCACCCTACGAGCCTGTAGCTCCACCAGCAGAGGGTGAGCGTCAGGATAATTACCCTGACAAAGGCAGCTCTGTGCCTGGGTGCAGCCCCTCCGGAGCCAGCCCGTCTGGGGTTTGCAGGCTGGAGCTCGTCTCCTCCCCGCCTCCCCTCCTCCTCCTCCTCCTCCTCCTCCTCCACCACCACCACCACCACCGCCAACACCACCGCCAACACCGCTACTGCTTTCTCAATGCACGTTGTCTCCTCTCTATGCATGGACCAGGAGATGAACACCATGAAGTATGTGCACAAGCATGCACAGCTTTACACACACTCCTATGGGTAACACAGCCTTGAGCAGACAGTTGAATGGAGACAGTAGCTATGTGGACACACACACACACACACACACACACGCACACACACGCACACACACACACTTTCTACATAGTCGTAAATTACAAGGCGTGAGTGCATAACTACACTGACACAGGAACAAGAGGCAGGTAGACAGAGACAAGAGGAGGCACCACACTATGTTACAGCCTTATTAAAAGACCCAAAAGATTTACTTGGAAGTTGTCTGAGCTGACAGGTGGTCATATCAGCAGACAGGAAGAAAACCACACAGACAAACCTGGGAAACTCTGGAAAATGGGAGAAATCACTCACCACTAGTTTGTCATTTTATAGAGCTGTCCGAATGTCTAGATAATTATTATACTCTACATAGTGGACTCAAACTATCCCACAATGCATCCTGAAAAGTAGACAACCGATTGTCACTAAACAAGCACAATATAGTACAAAAAGTGTTTTTTCATTGTGCTGATGTTCTCCCTGTATAGTCTTTAATCGTTCCCTACTCACTCAACAGAGAGTAGGGAATGCTTTTGGACACAGCTTCAGAGTGATAAGATCCAGTGGAGTAAATAATCAGCAAACTTTCAAAATTAAAGTCCAGTCTCAGGAAGACTTGATCTTCAATAGTTTACGACTTGGAAGTGTCATCATCTTACTTGCAAATTAAAACAATCACAGGTATGAGATTGACATTTTCACCCTTGATTGTGTTTACAGTCGAAGCAGAACGTTCCCTGCCGAGCTCCATTGGGACTTATTTGTGTAATTTAATTAGACATGCTCTGTTTTACCCTGCGGGCTAATGTCCTCGTCTAGCCAGTTAAGCTGCTAAATGTTGGTGGTAGCTACAGCTCATGTATTGAATCCTATAGCTCTGAAGTCTGAACACGATGTGGCTGTCCACCTACCTGCTATGAAGAGAATGATGCTATAAGTCATTATAGTTTAAATAATTATAATTATAAAATACAGAAAACACTCTTTAGAACACACCAACGCACCAATATGTTGTATATTTGTCCCGTATGTCACTGTAACCTTTCATACTTGCTTTACAATGTGTTGGGTGCATAATATCACACAACTCTAATATGGTCAAACAGTGCACTCCAATTTTTAGCCCTGTGCCATGGAAAAATACCAATTATGGCAATTAAGGTTAAATACAGCTTTTAGCATAATTTGTGTCTTTTCTTGTTCTTGAACAGAAGACCACATGGAACTGTTGATTTAAATGGTGGCTGATGTGGGGTAAAATAATGTATAATTGTGAAATAGTTAATAGAAAATCACATATTATTTAGTCATAACAGTAATAAGAAATAATGGATTGCTGTGAAATTGTAAGGCTGATGAAAATACAATAGAATCTGAATACTGGATGTCTAATTAGGGCTACACTACAGGAAAAACATCGTTTTTTCATGCATTGATCAATTTTGAGATTGTGGGCTATTTTGCTATGTCTTTCTTACAGACTAATGGAAAAAACACATCCAAAATACACATATAGGTGTTTATTTCACTACACTTTGGCTATTCGCTATTCACCAAAAGTTACCATTAGATAATGCCTCATTTGCATGTTTAAACATAACATTTCAGAAAACTTGTAATGTAAAAAACAATTGTCTTGATGTAAGTAATCAACTGAGGAAGTTGATATCTATCAAGTAATTATTACACTATTCACCTGTAGTGGCACTCTGAGCCAGAAAACTCCACTTCAGTAGCAGTACCATACACCAAACTTTCCCATGTCATACCTATATTATCTTTATTCTGAAGGTTTTACAGAGGGGGTTTGAGCCTTAATATCTCTTAACGAAACAGTTCAAAATGAAGCCATCAGAAAAAGCAGCCACGAACCTCACCGCACGTCACTGATTTGCAAAAAGTCTGTATTCTCTGATGAGATGCAAGCAGATTACGTCACATCTAAACAGTCCACAATCATTTAAATACTGTATGAGGGCTGAAAAAAGGCACTTGAAGAATGATTTGTGGCTCAGACATGTGCACTATAACATGCACCTCTGACCCCAACAATGTTTCTCACCTTGTAAAGTCCAAAGAAGCCGAGGCCCCTGATGACGGACAGGGCGCTGACCCTCGGCCCCGTGGTGATCTCTCCTGCCACCTGCAGACGGATCTTTACAATCTCCAGAGGGTTGGTGAAGATCACCTGGGAGCCACCGGCCTGGAGGAACAGAAAGACGACAAGAAATCAAAAAAATTTACTTCAAGAAGAGAGACATGGATTGGATACTTAAGTTAAACATGAAAACTGACTAATTAAGCTAATATTTCCTAATTTCAACATACATTTTGTCTGTGTTAAATATGAGCTCATGAGTGCATTGTTCAAAGTCGCTGAAGACAACGTGTTCATTTCAATATAACACACTGATTGAATAAAACTTTAATTATTTGTAATACAATGTATTGAGCTTGTACTGCAAGTGATGCAATCTAACAATAGCGCCACCTCAGCAGCCAGCTGCAAAACAAACATGTTGAGAGGAGGAGAGTACCGGGAAATCCAGCTGATGCAGTGGAGTCTGTCAGCTGTTTGTCTTCATCACAAAAACCCTGCGGGGACTCTAACTTCTCTTTTTCTCTCCGACTTCTCACTTCACACCGCTTTCCAAACCTGTACTTGTGAGGGCAACAATACCGCGGCGAGTTCAGACCGGTTTCTTTGCCTTCCAGGTCGACGGGGCTTTTAAGTATAAGAGGTAGCTGCTGTGGTGGAGTTGTGGCGAGACAAATGGTTAACTGTGTCTAGTCGGGGGACATGACGGCACCTTCAGAGTGCGTCTTGATACGGAGAAGTGTTTACACCATTTGAAGATTTATATTTTGGGCGTCAGTGGGAATTTTCGGAGTTTTCTGATATTTTCCTTCAATTGTTTCTCTCCCTCCCAATGTCTTTTCCAGTATTGTCTCTCTCCTTTTACTCGCTTTGACCTCCTCTCAAACGATCTCTCTCATCTTCTCTAATATTGTCTCTCTCTGGCTACGGTTGCCAGTGGTTACTGTAGCTACACGCAAAAGGGCGGCACATCGCAATTAGATAGCAATCGGTTGCCATGGTGCCATTTCTGTCCTAAATAGGCCTGGTCTGTTTGTTGTTGTTTCTCTCCTTCTCTCCCCCGCCTTCAGTCGCCTCGCTATGAATGATGGATTGTGCTTGTCGCCTCCTGCCTTACGGGAAGGCATCAAGCTCCAATCTTTATTTTTGCTCAATTTCCCTTAGATTTAAGTGTTACCATATATTGCCGACAAGAAGAGAGGGGAGAAAGAGATCATAATAGTCTCATTGAAGGTGTGTGCAGCCGCTTTTTAAATAACCCTCAGCATAGAGGGCTGCAGCTTCCCTTCCAGACCCGAGAGGCTGTGCATAGCAGGAGGGCTGCTGCTCCGAAGCTGCTACATCTCACAGCTAACTCTTTATGACTTGTTTTATGGAAATAACCGAGTTGATTACATGCTGGCTAATAGCGTGCGCATTAAGAGGCTATTGGCTCCGGCCCCTAGCAGTGTTGGCGGCTTCAATTGGATACTAATGAGACTGGAGATGAAGAAGATAAGAGATGTTGTTTACTCAAGGAGAGTAAACAACAACATTGTTCAGAAAGATGAGCTGGAATTAGGCCCGACAACACGAGATAAAAGGAGGGATGGTGCAGAGCTTTTGTGCACTTCCTCATCACGTTCCTAGTGAGCTGGTGGGAAAACAACTTTGAGCCTCCAGGACAAGAGAGGGAGACAAATAGAAACAAGAGGATCAGACCAATAAACAGAAGGAGCTAATGAGAGAGAGAAAGATGGACAGACAGAAACAAGAGAGAGGAGTAGTCAAAACAAGAGAAGAGGAGGAAGGTCGAGGTTGAGGCAGAGAGGTTGAGGGTTGTGATTATGGAGCGACAGCGTCGGAGGCTCTCTGATGATTCCCAGGTAATTACAAGGCAAGGTGATCCTTAGAAACCTGGAACGTCAGCACCTTATGCACGCATCACAGCTCCTGGCTATGTGTGTGTGTGTGTGTGTGTGTGTGTGTGTGTGTGTGTGTGTGTGTGTGTGTGTGTGTGTGTGTGTGTGTGTGGGCTGCAGAGAGCATACCAAGAGCTTATAAGTTTGAGGACCCCCAACACAAATACACACTCCAAACACTCACTACATTAGCCGCCCTCCATAAATAACAATTCATTTATACTTAACACCCTTCATGCTACAGGTCTGTGTGTGTGTGTGTGTGTGTGTGTGTGTGTGTGTGTGTGTGTGTGTGTGTGTGTGTGTGTGTGTGTGTGTGTGTGTGTGTGTGTGTGTGTGTTAGATTCTCTGATAATGTTTGAATAGTTCCCATCAGGCCTGAATAAGAAACTCATTACAAAGACTTACAAAAGCAACCATGCAAACTGTGCTACATTCACAATGAACACGAACAAAGTATTACTGTATTTTGACTCTCATTCTTACCCCGCTCCCCCTCTCAGCAATGACCCAGTAAGTATTTTGTGTAACTCAAGTCCTAAAATGCAGACCAGTAACTGCCAGATAAGCATCCAGCCAGCTCAGTCAACGGAGCATGCCATTCTTACCAAATAATCATTAAAAATTGGCAACCCGTGCTGGAGCTTAATGGTGCTGAGCCACGGGTTTAGGGAGAGTAAGAAGGGGGAGCAAGTGGAGGAGGTGAGGAGAGGAAAAGAGCATTTAAGAGGAATGAGAAAAGCAAGAAAAGACAAGAGGTGCAGAGAAAAGGATGAGCGAACAAATAACATCACTCTTCCCATGTATTCTCTGTCTCTCTTTCTATCTTTTGCTTTATAGACTGCAGACCTGAGGCTGACACTGTGGTCTAAACCAACACTTTCACAGCTCCCAAATGACATAAACAGATTTCATGTGCTGTGGCTGGAGCCTCACTAAAACAGGGTTCAGGAGGGTTCGATGTCTGTGTGTGTGTGTGATAGTGTGTGTGCGTGTGTGTGTAAGATAAAGTGGCAGGCAGAGTGCATTGCCAGCACTAACACCGGGGCCTCAGCCAGGATGAAAGGAGCTGTCACGACGGCTCACAGAGGAAAAGAGGAAAAGTCCATCCATCCACACTCCTCTCCTCTACATTTATCCTCTCCTCTGCCTATGCATCTGTTATGGTTCTGCTTCTGAATCCATATGGCTTGTATTAAAAAAAAGCAACCACTACTTTTCACACCCAGTGCAGTGCTGGAAAACGTGTCTTCAGTATATTTGCTTTCCTGTGGTTACGATCATTTTTTTCTTCTTTTTTTTTGTCACAAAAGAAAAGAAAAAAATCACTCACAAACCCCCCCACCCCCACAAAATTGACAGCAAATGTACCGTGCTAAAACATTTCTGAAACATATTCCTGGAACAAATAAAGTCGATTGAATGTGCCTGAGTGGAGCTAAACCCATAATGACTTGTATCCTGAAATACTTTGCTTTAGTGATCAGCATCAAAAGAGGGCTGAGTGAAAGACCTTCTTTCATTTGCTAAAGCTGCCGGCCTTGGTGGACTCACAGTGTGTGTGTGTGTGTGTGTGTGTGTGTGTGTGTGTGTGTGTGTGTGTGTGTGTGTGTGTGTGTGTGTGTGTGTGTGTGTGTGTGTGTGTGTGTGTGCGTGCATGCATGCGTTGGGGGTAGACTGTGACAGCTCAGTGATCAAAACCTATGATGGGAGGGGAGCAGGTAAAGGACTGGCAGGGGTCTCAGGTAGCAGCCGCTGTCAATCTTCATCTCCTCCATGGAAGTGTATGTGTGTGCGTGTGTGTGCGTGTGTGTGTGTGTGTGTGAGCGTGTGCGTGTGTGTTTGTGCACCTGTATGCTCTTCTGTTTGTCATACATGAACACAGTCATGCGAGCGTGTACAGTACGTTCATTCGCTCTTTCATGTGTGATCTCTACACGTTCCATCAACAAACAGCGACTTTTGGCCTCCAAACAGGTCCATGTCTGTCCGCTCAACTGTCAGAGGGGCGGCACTCAGGAAACAGGTAAACATAGTTAAGAGATGTATGCTGCCTTAGTACTGTACACACTGTGCAGCATCATTTCAGCACAGTGCACTTTGAAGAGCCAGGATGATGAAGAGGGAGAGAGAGACGCAATGTTTGGGCCTTTATGGAAAAGAAAGTGAACACTGAAATATGTTATGTTGACTGTATTTGAGAAAAGTACTTGCACACTGTTGCAAACATCCTGAATATCTGTGGCCATAATCATACTGACAACTGTGGTGGAAATTACCATCACAGCACACTCTCATAGAACTCGGAGGAGAGATGGAGAGATTTTGGGTTTTCAGAGACTCTGAGTGGGGAGCCTTTAGCTCGGTGAAGAAGTGGGACCGCTCAGTGAGATCAGACATTCACTTCATTAAGAAAAATTCCTAGCACTGCCGTTTTAAGCCTCGGACACACTTGTACCGGACACACGAGGTTGTACAATGCCATTTCGACGCACTGTATTTGGGCAATCAGCTTTTTCTGTAAAAGCCACAAATCAGCTGCAGCTCTTTCAGCAATTTCAAAACTGACTTAAAAAAGTCTGTTAAAAAGCTGCACAGCTCTGTACTCACTGACCAAGTAAGCAAGCAAACATGTTATGTGCTCTTGTTTGTAGCTTTGTATTTTGTGTGTCTTGCGTGTTCTTGCAAGTATGACTTTGTATTATGGTTTTACTCTGTACTGTTTGTAATCCACGCATGCACATTTTCCTGATCCACGCTCCATTCCAGTTTGCAGCGGTGATGCACCATAACGTATAAAGCATGAGTTGGCCTTCATTGATTCAGAGTTCACATTTAGAACCAAACACCATACTTACATAAGAGTCTTTGTCAAGTATGGTTTACTTTCAAATATGAAAGTCCCTGTTAATAAATACTGAGAGTAACCTGATGCTTTTGACAAAGTGATTTTAAACATTTAGGCATGTTAGTAGCTTTTTTTTTCATTTCCCTTCTATATTTTAAAAGTTGACGGGATGAAAGAAAAGCTCTGAATTATAAAAGTCAAAGGTCAATCGGTGATAAATTCTGTCCAGGTTTGCTACCTCTGACCTAGTTTTACACTTTACTAGCAAATAAGATCTCATGACAAAATGTAAGAACCCGTTGACGTGAGACTTACACATCCACCGGCCAGGATCTCAGCTCCTAATGGGACTTTTCCATCTTTCTGTCGGGTCTTTCCTCGCACAAAGTCATTCACCTGGAAACACAAAGGTTACAATATCACACAATGGATTTTTTAAGTTGATATGTTAGAACATGATATGAATATAAAGTCAATATTCTGTGAACAATGTTTTACGTAGGAAAATTAACAGAATAAATAAAGTTTTCACAGCTATTCCTGTGTTATAGGTGTCGTATCTAATTATATCAAATCCATCAGGAAGATTGAAGCAATGTATGAACATCATGGATATCCGTCTTTGTGAACGTGCATCCGTGTCTCTATGTGCTTTCTTTGCAGTGACTTACTGTGAGCTTTATGGCTTTCTCGGGCGCCACACCCAGTAGCTGTGGTACGAGACCTATCATTAGAAAATGACGAGATGATTAGAAAAAAAGAGTGCTGTGGTACCCCTACTCACTCACACACATACTCATACATACATACACATATACCACTTCCACACACTCCACATGTGTGGCTTCCCAATGCATGCGTCTGACCCTGCAAGATCCTCCAGACGCTAATGAAATCTATTGATGTGGAGTGTGGGGACATCAGAGTAGCAACAAGAGAGAGAGAGAGAGGAAGAAGGGGTAAAGAGAGGATGAAGAGAGAGAGAAACTGCCTCCCAGAATAGAAAAAAGGGCAGAGTATAAAACAAACCAACCAAAAGTTTACGCAGACCTCAATTACAACCCAGGGCAGGATAAAAATAAACAAAATAATCACAACAGAGCACAATGAAACTTGGCCCCCTACCCAGCCCCAAGGCCAGAAGCACGCGCACACACACACACACACACACACACACACACACACACACACACACACACCCTCCAAGTTACAGTTAATGATCTACAGTAGTGTGTGTGTGTAGCGAGGCCACACACACACATAATCATACACTTAATTTGAAAGCTGGCGAAAGGACCTGATGTCTGGACCTCATAAACAAGCAAACCAAAATCATTTTTGAATTCTTTTGACATACTTTCTTCAAGACAGAATATACAATTTATTTTGGCTAAACCATCAAGAGAGACAGGAGTAAAGATGCTCCCGTCTCTCTCGTACTGTTTTGTCTATGAGAGATCTCAGCATTGTGCTGCATTAGTAACTGTGACAATGTCTTTTCTTCACTCAGCAGATTTTCCCCGAGGTTTTCAGTGATGGCACTTTCAACTTATATTACATAAATACAGTTTGGCTGTCAGGATACCTGTCTGGCCATCTATCTGGAGCCAGACCTGTCTGTCTCTGCGTCTCTGAAGCCATTCCACTGTTGATGGCCTTTGTGTATTCCTCAGAAAATTCAAGCATTCAAGTTTCCTCTCGGGAGCCGGTGCTGTCAATCAGAAGCATGGGATTTTAAAAGGGCCCTGCCACTGTTCCAGGGGACCGTTTTTCAATCCATCTTCAATCCGACCCAGACAATACCGACACAGACACCCTAACCCCAGCTTCTGAAGACAGGGCAGGTAGTCATTAGGGATGTCATGCCCTGGTATGTGCGTACCTGAATGCCCAAGCAGTCGCCTGCAAGTCCGTGTGTGCATGCCTGCATACTTGTGCACCTGCTCATTGTCTGCGTACGTACGAGTGTGTAAGTCCAGACATGCGACATCACCACATCGTGACACAGGCCTAAAGGTATGTGGCCTTGCGTGTGACGTTCATTGTCCTACTCTTAAAGTCCCCAGCCAGCCGGAATCACTTCAAAGGAGACAGGTCAACAGAGAGGTGAACTCACACAGTCCTCCTGTCCACCCTACACTTTTCTTCTCCTCTTCCTTCTCTTCACTTTAATTGTCCCTACTACTCACTGCTTCTTCTTTCTTCTCTCACATCTCAGCCCTTTTTGTTTCTTTCAAGGCCCGTTTTGGGGATTTGACTTCCCGTGAGTTGTTTTTCCTGAAAGCTGTCTGTAAATACAGCATTTTTTATTAAACCTTTGGTACATTGCTCTTTTGCATGGTCATGATAAGTACCATGATCTTGGAAATACTGTTATTGAGAGTGTTTTCTACATGCTGAAAAGAAAGATCTGGAAGGTACAAGTGATGCATTACAGTGATTGTATAATAGACACTCCAGCTCGTATAAGCTACAGTAGCTGCTGCACTATTATTGCAGGATAAATGCGGCACACAGTCCTCAAAGATGGGATCAACTGCACAGTTTGCATCAACTACTAACAGTCTTTAAATATTTGACATTACACATTAAAACGTGTGAGGTTTAAATCTGTCTCCATGCACACTGACCTCTGTAAAGGCCGAAAACGCTCTCGTAGCGGACCACCTTCTTGAAGCAATCAAAGCTGTTCTTGTACATGAGCTCTCCCACCAGGGAGCCACTGCTCCTCTGGTTCTGCATGCGTGTCTTCACCAGATCAATGGGGTACACTGCTGTGGCACCCACAGCTACAAGGAATAATACATACACATGTTATTTAGACACTGATTTCATGTTATATAAAGGTTTGTTCATTTAAATATCCATATTCACCATTTATTGTTATGACCATGCCACCATTGTCTTCCCCTTAACTTATCCAGCAACTGTATCACACCTATTTGCCTACATCGTTGTGTTTTGCAACTGAAGACAACAATAAAAAAAGGACTATAATTTAAAAAAAACATTGAATTAGTTGATGAAAATTACTTAAAGCTTCCTATTCTTTTGAAACTATTAAGAATCACCTGTGTGAAGTGCAACTAAAGATGTATGATTTGTTCCGTTAATAAAGTTTGATATTAAACATTGGAAGTCTTGTAAAGTACGTACAAACCTCACAGAAAGAAGGACATTTAAGATTCAGATTATGAATATGATGTTTTACTTAGCTTTGCTAAACACCAATGAAGATAGGTGAGAAAATATGTCTTTGTAATTTGTGTGAGCTGACCCTTTAAGAGGAAGAAAAGGAAAAGGTGGAGGAGGAAGGGGAAGGGGAAGTCTGTGGAGGTAATGTTAAGAAAGACGCCAAAGTGTTTTGAGTCCCAGTGTCTTTGGCCCGTCAGACGGACACAAACAAAAAGAACCGACCCAAGGCGACAGACTTAATTAGAGAGAGACTGAGAGAGAAGAAGGGATGGCAGACCCATACCTCCTTATTAAGCTGTCTCCATTGGGATTGAAGGAGGAGGAGAAGGGAGGAATGAAGGAAGGGAGGAGGAGTAGGAGGAGTAGAAAAACAGTGGGGAGTCTGAAGACAAACACAAGGCCGAGGCCCCACCCTTCACCCCCACCCTCATCCTGCCTCTCCTGATCACCCACACAGGTACAAAAGAATCCACACAGGAGGGTTTTCCCTGGCCGCGCCGAGAGGCGAGAGACAGGACAGAACGAGGCAGATGGGATGGGAAAGAGCGGGAAAGAGAGAGAGGGAGCATTTCTCAGCAACCATTGCTCTTGTTAGCAAGGGGCAGAGCAATAGAGGGCCCATTGTCCTCTCTCTCTCTCACCCTTTTCTTATGAGGACAGCAGAGGGCGTGGGGCAGGTAGACACGAAAGCAGGTAGGTGGGCGGGTGGGTCGGTGCTGGGGTGAAGGTATGCAGAGAGCCAAAAGGGCGTGACTCTTACCCCCTGCCACTGAGCCAAGGGTGAACCTGTAGGCCGACTCTGCCACCTGGACGAGGACGGGGCGGGAGACGTCACTGCCCAACTGCTGCTCACACAGCGGGAAAGAGACAATGGAGACATTAGTGCAGCAGGAACGAACTAACAACAGGGAGACATGACACGAGACAGCCAACTGTTTCGGACATTCATTTCTCTCTACCGATCCACATACACTTGCACGTTGCATGCCACACATCTGATTGCACCACCTTGCAAGCTTAATTACCAGCTATTAAATCAATCATGTGTCACACCTGTATAGTGTATGACTGCAAGTCCCAATTTCATGAGGAACACTTGTACAGCGTAATGGTCAATTAATAAAACTATGCGGACAAGAAAGAGAGTGGAAAACTACCTAAATAAAAGACGATGTAAATGTTGTTATTGGTGAAGTAATGCACAAATAGACATATAGTCATAATATACAAACATGGGTTAATATGCATCTCAATATGTTGAGTATTTGGTAACCTGTAGTATAATATTAATGCAAAAAGCAGAGCTGCAGTTAATGATCATTTTTCTAAACAATGAATGTGTTCATTATTGTTTGGTTCATTTTCTAGACTATATAATGTCAAACTGAAATGTCCACCAGCTCAAGATGACATCCTCACAATGATTCTTAATTTACTGTGATATAAAAACAGAAAAGCTGAAAACCAGACAGGCATTTTTACTTGAATAATTTGTTAAAAGAATAATTCATTATCCAAATTGACGATTAATGTTTTTGTTGATAGACTAATCAGCTAATAGGATAATCATTTCAGAATGACATACAATAAATAATGAAAGCAACACAAAGCCCTGCACAAGTGATCATTCGGTGGATTACTGCTTACATTTTTTTATTGCTCACTTGGAATGAATAAGAAAATTCAGCACACCTAACGAATGCTGCGTTCACACCAAAAGCGTTGCGAAAATTTGCTTTGCTTTTGGTGTGAACGTAGCATAAGAGCAGCATTTGGTGATCTTAATACAACCTTGTGATCATCACCATGACATGCAAATAGCAGAAGAGTGTTAGTAGCCAGCTTTTGGTCACACTCCCCTCCCACCTGAGGTACCTGTTGCCTTGTCTGGTATGCCCAGCCCTGGCCTCTCGACCCTGGGGAGAGTGGGGGGTGGGTGGTTGTAAGTAGGTAAGTAGGTGCATGTGTGTGTGTGTGTGTGTGTGTGTGTGTGTGTGTGTGTGTGTGTGTGTGTGTGTGTGTGTGTGTGTGTGTGTGTGTGTGTGTGTGAGAGAGAGAGGGGGATGGGGGTCTCTAGAACAGGTCCACCTGTCAAAGTAAACTCCCACCCCCTTCTACAATTCATCCCTAGAGGTTTTCTTCCTGTTCAAATGTCTCCTTTATACACAACCTTCTCCACCTCAGCCCTCCTCTCTCGCTGGTACAACTCGGCAATACTAACTGTCAAGATGTTTGAGGGAGAAAGAGGGGAACAAGTTACCGGGATATAAAGAGAGAAAAGGCCAACCGACAAACATGTAGAGAAAAAAAGAGAGAGGGAGAAAAAAGTAGATGAAAAAAGGAAAGAGAGAGAGAGGCAGCAAAAGATGAGGAGAGAGAGAGAGCTCCAGCTAGCTGGCGGCCAGCCCCTGAGGCCAAACCACAAGGGCCTAAAGTGGCTCATTGTGGTGGGACTGGCGTCTGTGTAGTGCTGGGCCCCTTTGCTTTCTCCCCTTTGGCCCCCGCCTGCTCCAATATGGCCTGGCCAAGCCTTCTCTGTAGGGCTGGAACCCACCAGGCAACAAGACTCTGACCAAACAGCCAAAGATGGAAAACAGTGCTCCGCTCATCTGTTTGGCTGTCCATACTACCTTCATCCTCTTCTTCATTACAAATTGCTCTTGTTAGCTGAACTCTCTTCACATCTATCTTTTGCCATGTGAACCATATTTGAAGTTCATGAGGCCTCGAGGATGGCTCTTGTCTTTATTTTCTCGGATTTGTGAGTTTTGTCTGTATGTTTTTTTAAGACGCATGTCAGGGAGAAGACTGTAAAGAAAGTCTCTTTAAGTTTAAGTCTGTGACGGGAGGTTACTTGAACACAACTTGGTCTGAACTTTGGTATGAACTTTTGAAAAAGAGAAGGAATGACAAACACTGGCAGGTTTTGAGGGCAAACTTTCCACTTTACATCTGACAAAACTTGTTTGGATCTGTGTTTCCTGTATTTTTTTCTTCTTCTTTTACTGACATGTAACTCTAAAACAATGTCTCAATGAATGAATTGTGCGATTCATGCCAACATATCAAATCAATGGGGGATTAATTACTTGTGAACAGGAGATATCATTATCCTTAATTATGAATCTTAGTCTTCTGACATCAAGCCCTAGAGAATGTACTGAGGCGAAAAAAAGAGCTGCCAGTGTGGAAGAGGAAACCAAACACATCAACAAGTCTTCATATTCTGTACCTGTCTCTGGACCTCAGCCAAGTTGTAGGGAAGGGCGCCTTCCTCCAGCGGAGCGATCTGCTCAATGTCCACTAAACCAACACATCTGATGAAGACAGAGAATGGAGAGTGAGAGTGAGATGTATAATATTTCATCAATGCATCACCAAGTCCATGACCTTTAGAAGCACGATCTGTCACTCTGAAGTTACGTAACGTTTACAAATACTTCACCATCGTTCCATGTGAATATTGTGGCATTCAAAAAAATCGAGGCCCTGTGCTTGGCATGATTGAGTAAGACAACCGATTTATTGGACATGACAACTCCCACTCCTTTATCCCGTCATCCAAGTATAACAACGATATTTAACCTTTGGATGTAAAACTACGGACTTTCTGAGTCTTTCCATTGCATCTCTATGGCGGTCCCAGATTTCCCAGGCTGAGGGAATATTGAGGCTATTATCTCTCGCATCTCCAATCAAGGGGAGTGGAGAGGACTATTAAAGTATCCCATTGCCCAGAAATAATAATCAGGTGGTGTCTCAGGCCGGGGTTAGGAATTATGAGAGCACTGGTTGGGCCGCGAGGCAGACGCAAAGGAAGTGGGGGAATGTGAAACTCATACAGTTGTTGTGTGCCACGGATCATAGGGGCTGGAATTGCCCCTTTTTTTAAGAGAAATGGGAGTTTGGATTGGTTTTGGACTGAAAGAGGATTCTCTTGCACTGATGTAGTCATGGCTGATTCTTTTGATCCTTTGCAGAGAAGTTTGGGGAGGTAGAAAGCGCTCGTCTCCCTGAGGTATGGACCCTGGGGCTTAAGGTGCACTTTGGGGGGAAAGTGTGGGATGGACGCTATTCCTCCATTACAGCTGTCACACAGCTACAATATTATGAAATGATTTGCCTGTTGCTAGTGAAATATAGAATGAATGCCTACACCATCTTGGCCATCATATCCACATTACTAATAATGATTTTCTTGGAGAATATATCCTCCACCCCTTGACAACATTCAAAATGAAAAGCAAGTTATACACAAAACACTGTCACATTATCTAGTATTATGTGTGTGTGTGTGTGTGTGTGTGTGTGTGTGTGTGTGTGTGTGTGTGTGTGTGTGTGCGTGTGCGTGTGTGTGTGTGTGTGTGTGTGCGTGTGTGTGTGTGTGTCCGTCTTACCCACGGGGCTCTGACAGGTCAGCCAGCTGAAAGAGGATGTCGACCTCCATGGGCGTCACCTGACCAAACCTCTGAGCTGCAACAATGAACTCCTCTACAATAAAGACAGATATTTATTTATTTAAAGCATCACACTTTAAGATACAGACCAACATTTGCAAAAATGCAAACATAAAAAAATGGGTTAGGACAATAATATATGAAAATTGCAAATTCATCTATTTCCCACTGTTAATCTGTCTTCAGATATTCCAAAAGCCGAGAGGACTTTCTCTGCCTTGATCTGGGGAATCCTCAGGTATTTCCAGGCCAGATGGGATTTATATTATTCCTCCAGTGTGTTCTGGGTCTGGGGACCTCCTCGGGGAGCATCATGATCAGATCACTGAGCAACCTAAAGCGGCCTCTTTTCAATGCGAAGGAGCTGCAAACTCTGAACTCCTTCTGAATATTTAAACTCACAGACACCGACTCAAAGCTCACGACCGCTGATACAGGAGCGTAGATTGACAGGTAACTCAAGAGCCTTAGTTTCCATGTCACCACGGGAGTACAAGGGTACAACATCCGCAAGACTGTGAACGGGAGACCAATCTGGCTGTCCATCTCATGCTCCATTATCCATACCCTCACTAGCAAACTTATATCTCAAACTACTTAAGTCAAGGTAGCGATCCTTTCTTCACTCAAAGCAGGCAAGTCTTCCGGATCTAAAATTTGCAGCTGCACAGCTGGATCCAAACGGCACCAGTGCATGCAAGGTCAAGCCCTGATGGAGCAAACAGAACTATGTCGTCAGCATAGAGCAATGCAATAAAGATGTCACCAAACTGAACACGCTCAACTCCTTGGCTGCTTTCTGTCCATGGATCTGTGACGAGGAACCTTGGTGGGTCTCAAACCCAGTGAAAACATGTATGAGAACATGTCTGACCTACAGCTCTGAGTGCAGTTAAGCAAGGACTGGATGGCTGTGAGCAACCGCCCTGATACTCTATTTTGATCCAGCAGTTTCCATGCTGGTGAATACAGAATATGTATTGCTTCACATAAAGGCACAATAAAGAGAGATTTTATAATTCCAGATCATTTTTGTTTAGGTTCAAGATATTGTCGCTTTTGTCGTTCAGTTAGTCACTGTACATACTTCTATTTCACTGTATATACTTTATATACACTTCATATACACTGTAAATACTTTGCATCTCTGCACTTTCTTTATTATTTCATCTTCTTAAATTTAATACGCTCTGCTATTTTATTGTATATATTGAGTATTTTCATACTTAATATTTGTATGTCTTCTATGTAACTTTGCTTGCTTCTGCCAAAAACAAATTTTCCCCTGGGGATGAATAAAGTATCTATCTATCTATCTATCTATCTATCTATCTATCTATCTATCTATCTATCTATCTATCTATCTATCTATCTATCTATCTATCTATCTATCTATCTATCTATCCTTTTTTTGCCATAGGAATTTAATTAATTAATATATACACACACTAAAGCAATAGAGCAAATTTGTCGTGGAGTAAACAAAAATGTTGTATTTAATACCTATCTGCAGTCGGTATGTTAACTTTGTCATGATATTTTTAATGACTGGGTGATATATTAAACACTGTCATTACAACATGAAAATAAGTCAAAATATGTAGTACTGAGATGAATGAATCACTTAAAGCCATACTCTGTGATCACAAACAAGAGCAGTTTCTTGTGAGTGACATCTCTTTTATTCTTATCTGATTCATAATTCCATTGAACCATTCATGATACTGCATCATTGACACAGTATCATCCATTGATATTATGTAACATACAATGCACAAACATAATATGTGTAATAAGTGTGCATTTTTGCACATTTATTGCTAAAAGGGGAAAACAATTCCAGTTGCATACATTGTCGGACCTTTAAGTCCTTTTTTCTTAATTTCAGTCATTGATTTTCTGCGTTTTCCAAAACAAATTTTGACAACTCAGAAAGAGACGCACATGCTACTTTGAAACAAAGATCTGGTCAATGGTCAACTAGAACACTGGATAATGCTCCAAAGTAAAAAGTTGCATTTTGTTATGTTATTTTTGCTTCTGCAACTGCAGGTGAAAAGACATGCAGGACCTATTGCTGGAAGCCATTTTAAATGTTTTGATTTTTTATGGTGATTTTCCCTGGTGCTCTGCCACTCACACCAGTGTGTGACCTGGTTGCAGCGTACAAGTGAGAAGTGTCAAAGCATGTTGGATTCATCATAAGAAAACTGAATAGAACATGTGGCCGTGGAGAGTTATGGACTTCAAGAGTTCTTCTGAGGCAGCTTTAGTATGCCGTAACTTAAGACCTGATCTATTGTTGGTGGAATAAAGAACAGGTTGACTGTAGGCTGGCTTACAGTGGAGGAGTCAGCATTGTTTGACCTGCTTTATTCAAAGAGCAGCAGGCTGGGGTTGTGACAAAGTCGTCCTACACTGGAGCCATTCACCCCGCCAAGGCTCAGCTTACCCCTGAGGTATGCTCTCTTTCTCACACAGACACAGACAGAGACACACACACAGACACACAGACACACAGACACACACACACACACACACACACACACACACACACACACACACACACACACACACACACACACACACACACACACACACACACACACACACACACACACACACCTGACTGACCTCTATACCCATTTTATGATTACCTGCCTCTCTGTGAAGTGGTCTAGTCCACAGAGTACTAAATGATAAGCAGATTCCCACATAACCACATAACTGCCTCGTCTACACACAGTTCCTTGATAGTATATAAGCTATAAACCTGTGCAGCAGTCAGCAGAACAAACATCACCCACTCTCCTCTATAAACCTGATATTTTTAAACTGGCTGGAGGATTAAGAAAACAACATGTGATGTGAAAAATCTGTTTGGACGTCGCTACTGAGATTCCATACTGAAACTTAACAATTTAAGAGCACTTAAAAAGAGAAATTGTTCAATGTAAACTCTCTAAACCATCCTTTGTTAAGACAATTGCTGTTTGTTGTTAATCAGTGCCCGATGGAACATTATATTATGAATTGTGAATTATACAGCCCTTTTACAGAGTGCATTACAAATGGGTTACAAAAAGGGAAGAAACAAACACCTAAAAAATAAAAGGAAAAAAACAATGAAATGCTTTTACAGAAAAGCAGG
Source organism: Myoxocephalus aenaeus (assembly GCA_038501785.1). NCBI lineage: Eukaryota > Metazoa > Chordata > Actinopteri > Perciformes > Cottidae > Myoxocephalus > Myoxocephalus aenaeus. The sequence continues at coordinate 6,145,873 of JBAMJR010000170.1, read as the reverse complement.
TAAAAAAAAAAGAGTCTGATTACCATTAATTGATTAGCTCTGAGCACAAGGGGTAGTTGAGGCTGATGGAAATGGAATTATGTTTGCAACTATTTGGACACAAACAAAAGTATCAACATTAAATTTAAATCTGATAATGGCACTTTATGAGTCAGGGGATCGCCCAAGATGTTAAAATTCATCCTGAGGAAGAAATTAATGTTTCAACCTTTGAAATCACAAAATATCAAACTCTTGGTGGCGCTAGACAAAATGTTAGGCCATCACCAAAGTCAGTACGCTTCGTCCTCGGTGACATTATATGTCTTCTGGACACAATTTCCAGGCATTCATTCTGATATTTACAGAGATATTTCAGTCTGGTCTGAAACAATCTGATATAAAAAACAACCTGAGTTTGTGACATGGTCAAGAAACCCTGCTGGTTAAAAAAAAAGAAATCTGATCGCTGCAATTGTTATTTGAGTTATTTGATTATTGGTGTGGTGTCAAATGACCTTCAGAAGTTCTGGCACTATGTAGTAAAGATGGATTTAAAGTATTATGTCTGATATTAACCTGTTCACAAAGATGCACAGTCATAATTTGCCATGTAGTGTGCACTTCTGGCTCAATAAAAGATGTGTTCTGTAAAAGTCTCCTGTGCACGTATGCACACAAACGCTCACGCACATGTGTGCACTCGCTGTTGTGTAGGCGTTAAGCACTATAATGGCGTCCCCAAGGCAAACAGTGGCCTTGTTGCACATACGGAATCAATCAGGATTATTACGCATGTGTGCATGCTTGGCTGTGTTAATGCTTGTGTGTATGTGAGAAATGTTTGAAATCGGGTGGTACAAAATACACACACACTTGATACATGCGGGTGTGTGTACAGTACGTGTTTGTCGGCCGACCAGCGCTACTAGCAGTCCCAGAGGAGGCCTTAATGACTCAGGCAGTGGAGGGTGGTTGGGTGGTGGCTGTGGAGGGCTGGCTGGCTGGCTACGGGCCACCACGGGTCGAGCCAAGCCCGGCCTCGGTTCACCCATGGTGGGAACAGCCTGGGAGCACATGGGCTCTTGCTTTGGGTCAGCTATGGTCCACACCCCTGATAAGGCTTCAGATAGCATCACACGGCTACACGAGTGGCCCTGGGCCATGGGGAGAGAGGTCAGAATGGACGACCAGAGCAGGCGAGAGGGAGTCAGAAAGAAAGAGACAGAGAAAGGTAGAGAGACAGAAAAACGCTAGCTGGGCTTTTTGCCAAATACTGAGGAAAGGAATGAGAGACAGCAAGGGGGAAGCAAGTGAGAGCGATAACGATTTAAAGAAACTAACCATGGGAAACAGAGAGAAATAGGGAAAATAAAATAAGGCTCTCGGATCAATAGATAATAATACCAAATTTCCAACACCTTGTAGCTTTACAACTTTGCTCAGTAATTTAAATGATAGAGTAAAGAACAATCATATAAAATAGTTGTAACTATCCAACGTGCACAATGATCTACAGGGTGAGACACCTCATCCTGAAAAGTAAGTATATGACTTGTATCAAATAAAGCATTCCACTTTTTTTGTCTGATTTTGAATAGTTGAAAATGTCATTGGCAAACAAAACCATCCCAAGACAAGAAGCAGTGGTCCTCCGATAAGTGCCAGGATGTCTCGCAGCCTCCATCAGGGATTGTGGGTATGCAGTACGTGTGCTGGGTCAGATCCAGCGTGCCCATTTAAATGCCACCGGGAAGGAAGAAAACCAAACACAAACAAGTTTCCACCCTCAGCACACACAGACGTAAATACATTATCTGGAAAACACATTTGATACTGCCTGAAGTGTAGGACTGTAACAGTTTGTGCATCTGAGAACAAACAGTATACACGCTCACATTTGTTTTGTGAGTGTGTGTCCTGCATGCTGTCTGTCTGAGAGAACCTCATTAAATGTGAGTGCATATATAAACTCATGCACGGGCATCTGATTTGTGTTAGTGCATGAGCCATTTTGTGTGTTGTTTTTTTCTCCCTGTGTACCTTTGGTGACTTCCACATCCCGGCGGTGGCCAGCCAGAGTGCTGTAGATCTTTCTCATCAGCTCCATGTTGTTGAGAAGCGAGTTGAAGCCGTTGAAGTATGAAAAGCTGACCTGGTGAGAGGTTGTGCCACCCGCAACCTGGACAAGGATGGAGATACATATTATATATTAATATATATTATAATTATATATATTATAATAAAATCTTGCAATAAACCCACATTCACAAACACAATCACACCACACTCAAAACAGAATAAATGCATCTAGATATTATGATTAGGTGTAAGACAAAAAAATCACACGTCAAAAGGATATGTTAACGAACACCGGTGGTTAATCATCAACGTTCCTCTTTACCATCCCTCCACAGGGAAAAGTAAACCTGTCTCAACCGCTACTTTTTCCATCACACAACGAACACTCTTAGGGAGTTTAATTAACTTTTTTTTATGAGGTGGAGGAAGTGATAAAAGAACAGAAAATAAAAAGGTAACGGATTAAAAATAGACGCTGGGCTCTTGAGGACATTCCAGACTGCACACAAACTCTTTTATGTGAACCAGCTTCCCATCTTTATCAAATCAGGCTCTTAAACGCTGAGAGGAGCCGCTCACTGCTGTCCGTTTGGAAATGCGTGTTTCAGTACATTTCATAAATGTTGTTGGCTATTTTGGGTAGCTTAGGCCAGAGTATCAAATGGACAGTGTTGAGGGTTTAGGCAATAGCTTCCTTTCACTAGATGGCACTGTTTGCTTTACAGACACATTCAGTATGGTTGCTTTCAGCTCACTCTGTTTGCAACCAGGGGGGAAGCGCTGGCTTGGGTGAAACTGCCCTAACAGAGAGACACTTTTGTATCTGTTCATATCTATGAGCCTATAGGCATGGATCTTCCCACGATATCCAACACAGAGGCCTTCACAGATGGGGAAAAGAGAACAATATTTGGGTGACAAGAGTGTGCTGCTGAACATTTGCCATGTTGGTGAGTGAATTAAAGGTTGCCGTTTCACTGTTTGTGTTCTGCTATAATACTGCCTTTAATGTGTCTGCAGTGTTTATTGTTTTTTTGCGTATGTGTATGTGTGCGTGCGTGCGAGCACATGAGTGTGTGTGTGTGTGTGAGAGAGAGTTTACTAACAGCACACCAAGATGTCTAGTCGGTGAGGTAAACACAGCGGAGAAAATGACAGAGTCTACAAGGTGTTTATGAAATCGGGCAAGACATGGACACAGACGCAAGACTTGCACACGCTCAACAAAAACAGCTACACATATAAAGAAAAGACAAGACACAAAAAAAAACAAACATCTCAGAGTTCAAAACAAATAGAGTGCACGCGCACAGCAGCTCATGCACAAACACACAGGCAAAGATGATGGACTGTAAAGCTCCAGTCTCCATCTATCTCTGTCTCTATCTTCCTATTCAGCTTGCCTGCTTGGCTTTGACACTGCCAGAGAGGTTAGACTTAATGACATGTTGGGAGAGAGACAGAGACACGGGGGAGGGAGGGAGAGAAAGAGTGGTAGTTGAGAGAGAGGGGGGGGGGGGAATGAAGGAAGGGAAAAAAAAGAGAGAGGACAGATGAGAGGTGACAGAAAAGGTAAAGAGGAAGATGACGAAATGAGAGATGGACAGCTGGAGGGAAAGAGAAAGCCACGCTGTTTGGTTGTGGGGGTGTGAGAGAAAGAAATGAGCACAGAGAAGAGAAGAGACAAGAAAGAGGAAGTGAGATGGAAGAAAACAGTCTTGCTTTTAACCCTTTTATGGAGAATCGAGTAATGTTAGGTTGCCTGCCTTCCTAGCCTGGCATTAGCAACTGAATCAGTGGCAAACATCGCGTGTAAAGTAAATATATGAACAAGTACTCGTTAACATTTGTTTGTTTCTGAAATTCCAACGTGTGCATCATCGGACGTTTGGTCATTCAAAGATTTGGTTTAAAACATATATATTTTTCTATATCACCATCCCTCACACATTATGACTATAAATGTATCATGATGAAAATAAATTACAGCTATGATGTGAAATTAAATTATCTCGGTCTTGCAATTACCAAATTTAACATTTCATTACTTAAGTGCTGCTGAATAAAGACCACGTAATTTGTATTTGAAATAGAGACAAAGTATCATAACTGCAGGTGAACAGCAGTGACCGATCTCACTATATTTAACCAGCCCGACGTTGGCTCTTGTGGACCACAATAAAACAAATGGAAGGGAACCGCCGAGCCAAACAAAAACCCACCGCCACGAGGCAGTCCTCCACGAAGGATGTGAGCATGTGCGGCCGGATGGTGACCATGATGTCCCTGAAGTCCAGGGCTGAGATGGAGCCGCTGTGGGCTTGGTCCCGCTGGATAAAAGCCTGCCGCGCATGTTCCAGCTGCATCTCCTGTGGAAGGGGGGGTGAGGGGGGGGGGGGGGGGGGGGGGGGGGTTAGGTGTTAGATCATACAGTAAATGCATATTATTGGACACATATGTGGGTCATACACCTTTTTAAGTTGTCTTCATAAATTAAAATCCACATAAACCCACTCGTATAAACACATATGCATAAAAACACAGCATTTGCTTTGATGGGCCCCCTGGCGCCATCTCCCCCTCTCAGTTACAGGGGAGCCTGCGTTCGGCCAGGTTTCATGCTCACCTTCTCTCCCAGCAGCGGCTTGCCTACTGTGAGGTGTCGCTTGAGCTTTTCACACCCTCCCAAAATCCCCATTAAACCCACTTGAGGGAGAAACGTACAAACACACACACACACACACACACACACACACACACACACATGTGCACACACATGTGCACACACATGTGCACACACAGGCAAGATCACGGTTAATCACCTCACTGCTCACTTTGTCTCTTGCGCACACGTACACACACAGAGGTCCACAGGGACAACAGCCGGCGGTGGTGGGGACACATCCCACAAGGCCTTTGAAATTAGCAGCCATTATCGGTACCTGCAACCACAAGTCTACAGAGAGGCTGGAAACAAACCACTGCCTCCGTCACTTCCTCGATCTTACAACAACAAAAATGTGGTTACAGCAAAAGACTGGGATATCAGAACAATAATAATCCACAAAGATTGCAATGTATCATGGTCTTTGGGTCCCAAAAAAATTCCAGGTATGGTGACACATTACCAACAAACTGAATGACCAATTCAAGCTTATTTCCTTCAAAGTACACATAAATGTGTGAAACTGAAACATCCATACAAGAGTTTTTAAGAGCTGTTCTGCTTCCTCTTTTGCAATTTCACACAAATATGTAGAGCTGAAACATGTAGTCCATTAATGGATCAAAAGACAATTTATAATTACAGTATATCCCCTTTTTTCCAGATGTTGTGCCTGTCTTTTGGTTCTGTGATGGGACACTGACTAATAAGCATATGAATGTGTCAACGTGCATGTCCATTGTAATGAGATTGTTTCACTAATTTCTGGTTATTTAGAGACCAAACAATTAATAAATTAATTGATAAAAGAATCAGTGGATTAACTGAAAATGAAAATAATAATTATTGCAGCAATTCTTTTCCCATTTAAAAAGCCATTTGACTTAAATAAGTCAATTAATAACAGACAATCTCACAAATGTCCTAAAAAAAAAAGACGATATCAAATAGGAACACGTACAAAGAATAAAAATAGGTAAAACTTAAGTGTATATGCAGATTCATCCAGAAAATGTTTTTTTTTTATCACATTTGTTGAAGTAAATAGTTTAAATACAATAAGTTAAATCATTAATTTGTCCAAGAAGAATGGACATTCTTTTTCAAGCCACACGTCAGACAAAAAGGGCTCAAGGGGGACTCTTTGAATCTTGAACATGCATGGCATTATTCAATTGATTGATTCAGATGTTATTGTTATAAGTGGAACTCAAGAAAGTGGTATTGCCACAACACAAAACCCTATGAGGCTTTGACTTATTGTTGTGTTGAATTTGAGTGATATTTCACTGACAGCATAACTGATCGAACTCTACATTTGCAGCACCCAAGAGAAACGACTGGGGAAGAGTGACATTAACACAAAGCTGAGTGAAGACCGAAGGGGAGCAAGAATAGACGTTGTAACAAAAGAGTCACATTTGGAAAAACAGCAAATGTAGCAGCCATGTGTCAGTATCACCTATGAGCACAGCAGGGGCTCTGGAGAGTGTATAAGTGAGTGGAAGGCAATGAAACGAAGAGCGATTGACACATGTAAACACTCCCAAGGTAAATAAGGTGAGATATGTTGGTGTCGGCATCCAGAGTGTCATGACTCACTTCTCCGGTCAGTTGTGAGTAGGTCAAAACACTTTGGTGTGGAATAAACCGGGAAGAGGAAAAGGAGGAGAAGAAGCTGAATATTTCAAGTTAAAAGACAAAAGGAAAGTGAAGAAGATAATGTGTTGCATGCATGACTGTGTGCATATGCAAATATAAGAATGAGCATTTGTGTTCGTCAGTAAATGACAAAAAAAAGAAATGTGATCCTGTTTCTCCGGACCAGTCAGAGCTCTGGAAAACCACACACCAACCACACAGAGCAACAAAACAACTGTGGTCCAGGGGATGGAGCAGTTTATATTCTCAGCCTCTTAAAACCTTAACTTGTTGCAACTGTATGTGTGTTTCAGGGACATGGTTTTTATTTGGGAGAGGAATGAGGGAGGCAGGAGACATAACGCTGGGGGCTTTAGACAGCCAACAAAGTGAGGCATTTGCAGTTTCTTTAATTGTCCTTGGATGAAAATAAAAACACATGACAACCCACCTCTGTTTGTTTTCAATGGCTGTAATTCTTTCCCCTCCTCTCATCAAAATTTAAACAATAGAAACAGGATTTTATCTCTCTTTTCCAATCGCTGCTTATTAGCACATGGGCTAAATCTATACACGGAAGAAGCTTACGCACAAATGGCCATTTACATGTGATGTTAAGAGCTGTCCGCTGATTTTTGGAGTCAAACATAATTGGGACTTTTAAAATCTGAACAATGCCAAAAAAAATAATTGCTTTTTGAGTGCTGAGGAAAGAGGTGGCATATGTGGTGTCCCCCCGTGTAATTCAAGCCCTTTACTTGCCAGGATCTATAATATGGGCTACTAGTATGTGCCACTTCTACGGACATCAGTAATGCCATTGCCAGAGACAACACCACGCCGACAGTGCGAGCTGAGCCTTGGCCAGCGTCCACGCGTGAGACGTGAAAAATGCATGTAATTGGTGAGAATCTCTGGCTTCCATCAAGACAGTAATTGGCCAGAGAGAGCCCTTGTGAGAAATATGCGGCGCAAACGTTTTCCCCGATAATCCCATCTTGTGAGCATCTGGCAGTGGCGTGGTTACAATGGCAGAAAAACACAATAAACACATGCATGTATGGCAGGAAGGGGAGGAACTAAAGGATGGGAACATTCTTAAGGGGGGGAGCTGGTTGGTAGAGAATTATACAAATAACTGTAAGATATTCAGAATATGGTGTGTGTGTGTGTGTGTGTGTGTGTGTGTGTGTGTGTGTGTGTGTGTGTGTGTGTGTGTGTGTGTGTGTGTGTGTTGTTTTCACAACTCTCTGATCACTTTTATAGCTGCACATATATTTTATAGACTGACATTTACGCATGCTTTGTCTGTTAACAAAAGTCGCGTTGGGTAGTAGTGGAATCACAAAGTATGTAGTAATTTCACACATTTAAATTCTGGTTCAGGAAATGTTGTTGTACCCTGTCATCAGTCACTGCCCAAACCACATTGTTACCTGCACCTAAGCCCTGTAATTGAAGTAAGTAATACACCATCACGGTGGTATCAATGTGTCTTATTAATGTGACACACTTACATAGAACCTGAGGAAGCATTAGACCTCGCAAAATACAATATTTATCATATTATAATATATTTTCCATGAATTCTTTGAGACCAGTGAAGCAAGTGAAAAAAGACGAAAAGCAGGACAATATTTCCAACACTTCAAATAAATATGAATTTGAATATCCCTGCAACAACGTGAAATTCACTTTCTTCTGCCAAGGTATGAATCAAAGCCTATGAGAAATGATCAAATAGCATTTGCATGAAATGTGCATTTTCATATTGAGCAACGAGTGTGACTGGCTGCTGGCTTGCTGCTGTGAGGAGCTGGAAACCACTGGGTGACTGACTCGGAGAGGACTGGGCACGCTGTCAATGCAAAGTACAGCGTCTACTGGCCACAGCGCCACAGACTTGTATGCATGCACACACACACACACACACACACACACACACACACACACACACACACACACACACACACACACACACACACACACACACACACACACACAAATTCCGACATAAACACAGATGCACAAAGCTTGCATGCAACTGCTCACACATACGATAAAGCAGATAACTAAGATAAACATGCACACACAGAATCACAGAAATTTGCAGACACACATAGTGTATGTTCACAGATATACACACACACACACACACACACACACACACACACACACACACACACACACACACACACACACACACACAAGGACGCACGCACATATAACAATGTCTCAATATCCATGCGCTGCTGCCCACTGTGTGTAAGCCATCTGGTCCAAGTTAAGTGTAATATAAAAAGCTCATTCAGATACATGGTGAGTGTGGATGCAAACTTGGCAGAGCTCAGGCCCGCTCTCCTACCCCCACCACCAACTCGCCCTGCTTAGGCCTGATTTAAGTCTAGACATCATATTGGAAAATGGCTCACACACCACAAATACACAAGGAATTCCAGCTATACTATTTATGGAGGTAGAACCTCTACCTGCTTCAGAGGAGGGGAGTAATGCTAGGTGTACGTCAGCTAATGGAAAACAAATGCCCCAAAATTGACCAAATATATAAGCTCAGTGTTTCATAAATAACTAATCTGGTCAATGTGGAGGGCTGTGTTTGAGAAGGATCGGGAGAACCTGTGTGTGTGTCTGCATGCGCACACATTCGTCTGGCCGAGCTTAGATAAGTATGACAATACATTTAGATGACAGGATCGTAGGAACAGCTTCTAAACAATACGTGAGGTTAAAGCCGTGTGTACAGGCACATAACTCGGTTGATACAGATTTATGGACTATCATTGATGGTCACTGGATAATGGAGGTAAGACAGAGTTAGTGAGACGGACCGACACAAAAAAGGCCAAGGACATGAAACGCAGAAAGACAAAGAGGAAAAACAAAGACACAAAGAACGTGATTTCTTGTCAGCAGAGTGGGGAAACCGGCAAGTGGTCAACATGAATCCTACCAGGAGAAACTGGGTGAACTCGCCGTAGCTGAGCTGCTTGTCCCTCTGTGTGCCAAAGTGCAGCCGTATGAACTCACAGTCCCAGTTAAATGGGATGTGCTGGTGGATGGTGGTCTGGCTGAAGACCTGCTTCACATCCTCTGCAGAGACACACACACAAAAGAGAGAAGATTGCTTCTTTAATAACAACAGTGATTAAAAGTTTCATTTGACAGTCACAAGATGCAACAACTCCATACGATAGTGTACCAGAATTAGGGGAGGCATTAATTTCCCTCACAATACTGTATTACAGTACTGAAGCAATATCAGCAAAATTATTTTTACTTTAATGTGTAAATAGCATTTTACTGTTGTAGCTGGTAAAGCTGGAGCTAATTTCAACCGTATGACATACTTAACATAAAATGAAAGCACTTAAGCACAAAGCTCAAAATTGTACTCAGGTACAGTAATGTAAAGTTACAGTCTTACAATCAGATTTCCTGTGTTGATGTAAGTGGATAGATAATTTAAACAAAAATCAACAAGCAAAGAGGCTAAAACAACTACAGTTTTTGCTCATATCCTTTACAATTATAGAATTACAGTTCTGTTTAGGTTGTACAGATTATGCCCCACTTTTAAGGCAAACGAGTATACATTAACCATCAATAAGGCCTTCACCTCCATTAAAATCCTTTCAATATTCTCCTTTCTGTATGTTCATGTTTTCATAACAAACAATTATCAAATACATCTTCTTCTTTTACTTTGCTCTAATAAAAGATCTCAAATCTGTCGTTACAAAGGCTCGTGAGTCAGGTCTTAACAAGCAGCATGTGCTTCCTATCTCGCGGTTAACATTGGTAATTATTTGATTTTGGGAAAAAATGCCTGTGACTGTTTGTGACAAAACGTCAACGTCAATCTCCAGAACACAATTCTGCTCTGATTGAGACTTAAGTTGCTAAACTCTAAATCAGTCTTGAATGACACATGGCAGAAGTTGTTTGAGCTGTGGAGGCTCTGTATTCAGAAGGAAAGCCTTTTCTTCTCACTTATATTCCTCCGCCTGAACCCTCTAAGCCTCTGCAGCCAGCGGAGTGGAGAGACACTGAACATGAGTCCTAAATTACAGCCTTACTAAAGAAACAAAAACAAACCAATAGAGCGACCTGTTTCTTATTACCAAACAAGCCGCGCTGGACGAGCCGAGAAAGGAAAGGAGGAAAGAAACAATTTTTTTTATAAAGACAGACAGGGAGGAAAAAAAGAGAGAAAGAGAAAGGTGACATTTACTTCAGCTCAGCCTTACCTTTTGAAAGAAGACCGCTTGTGCATTGTTTTTTTTTACACTTTAATGAGGCAATAAATATACAGCCTTTAACTCTTTAAAGAAGAGGGCCGCTCCAGAACCCACCGTTTATATTATCAGCTTTTATAGACCTGTCAACACTCAGTCCTCTTTAGTTTTTTTTTTTGTCTTTTTTTTTTTGTCTTTCTGGCTGACGCACAACTGAATTTCACATGCCATGTTATGTTGCAATTTTTATGAACCCAACATTCCACCAAATTATGCATTTATTTTTTTAAGTGCTAAGAATTCAGAGCATGGTGCCGCCTGTACTTAACAGAAATTACTCAGGTTATTATCAAATAAAATGGCTTCACAGAAAATGAAATAAAAAGAAATCAGAGTACAGACATTTATTACATGGGAAAACAAACGGGCCTTTAAAGGGACATAAGCCTGAGCTATTAATGTTTTTTAATAGGTAATAAAAGAGAGTTTTTTATTTTGTGCCTTGGTGAGTCTCTTTAATCTGAGAAAAGGGAGAATTATAATAAAGCAACTGGTCCATAATTTCAGTCATAAGTTATTTGCTTTTGGTAAAATGGTAGCGCAATGCGAGTGACAGACACTGTCGTCAGTGTTTGTGCGTGGCATGATGTGTGGTATGTTTTTCATGCAATTTTCCACTTGTGTGTGAGTCTCATAACTCACAGGCATTGGGATATTCATTAACCTTTGCGAGAGGCAGGAAAACAGCAGACCTTTTAATTGCCACCAAGACAACGTCACTCTAATTGATCCTTTTAAATATGAAAATTTACATATGTGCATATATAATCACCCGCAATGATCTTGCACCCTGTCGACAGCAACAATTAAAATGAAATTCACTTACTCTTCCCTGTTTGCTAGCGGGATGTGTGCAGTGCATTTCAAATCAAGCCTAATGTGCTGACGCCTCGCACACCTACAGAAGGCTGGCATTAGACTTGTTTAAATCAATTAGGCAAATGTGAAATAAGCAACGAGTACAAATGTCTTCCCTTTTCACCTCGGAGCTTCCAGGCATCAGAGTAATGGTGTCAATCATGCACAGAGAGCCACCCACCCCCTCCTCCATCTTCATCTCCATCCTTTAGTTGCCACCAGCTCTCTCCACCTCCAAAGCTAACCTTATCTTCTTTACAGACAAGATACCGCACCACATATTTAATTTTTAGTTTGTGGATGCAACCATAACAGAATAGACGAGTGGAGGTCAGACCCTCACATAAATAAACGAGGAGTTTGTGTAAAAACTTTTTCTGAGGTGCATTTAAGAGGAGCATGCTCTCCGCTTTGTCAGGATTAGCCGACTAAGTATTTGTTTAATGTCAAATGCAAAGAAACAGACTTGAACTTACATAATAACAGTGAAGTTATTAATCTTTTCAAATCGTCTCAACTTCCCTTTTATAAAGAAAGAATATGCATTATCTCCGCAGCTCTGTTTCCCTGGTCCTCCACACAGAAGGTATGAAATAGTTCCCTTGGTTTTAAAAAGCTGATATAAGCATATAAGGGAAACCAATGCTCCCAAATGAGGGACGGAAAGACATAATAAAAAACACAAGACTAATATTTGAAAATGAGCAGGACATTTCTTTACGTAACATAAGTGATCATGAGTTTCTGTGGTTTGAACTTTTCAACTATCAATACATAATTCCAGGTGGAGCACATAACAGCTCCTAACATAGCAGGCTAATTGTTCAGTAAGACTCGCCCTCTGCAAACATGACTACGGTAATATTCTATCTGACCCCGTAAATCAGAGGCAGAGTTACTTACCAAAAGTGGTCCTTCCGCTGCCCGCTTTATCAAACAGCAGGAAGGCAACCATGAAGAGGGAGTCTGGGGCGCACAGCACCGACTCGAACGCGACAAACTCCTGAAAGGAGATCAACCTGAGAGAAGGGTAGAGAGAAAGAAGATAGGTAGGACTGTGATAGACTGGTAGTCATTTGAGTTGATTTATTAATGTGATATTCATGTTTCAAGTGCCCTGTATAAATACTTAATCAGTAACACATGTGAGACAGAGTCCTTGATGTTCATTTGGTCTTGTAATACATAATAACGACTAGAATAATTTATGTTGCACTAATAAAATGAAATATTAAATACAAAAACAGGCCAATGTAACACTGCATTAAACTACAAACTCCATTGTAATTGCTGCCACACAGTGGCAAACCAGCACACGTAGACAACCTATCAGTCTGTGCTACGCACAATTCACAAGGCCTTTTATCCAGTAGTCTGTTATTCCATATGTAATGTCATTAACTCCTTGAGTGTGACAGCAAGAAAATAAAACAGTTTAAAAGGCTCAGTGTGTGTTCCCAGTCTGAGCTGACAGCTGGTAGAGCGAGAGAGAGTCAACAGAAGAAAAAATATTAAATATGAAGTTTTACATTTTAGTGCGCCATTTTAAACAAGTAGACAGGAGAGGAGGGAGTTGGTAGCCACTTAAGGAAATACAATTCCATTCAATATAAACGTAAAACAATATGCGATTTAGAGTAAATGCCCGGTGGAACAGCCAAGCTGGACTTTTTTTATTATTATTTTTTATGGGGAAAAATGTATCTGCATCAACACTGATCTACAAGCTATGAGTTGAAAGTAATCACAACAGATAAGTTGTTACCACGAAATACCACTGCCTCCGCTTCCAAGTTAGTCAGTGTTTTGACAACTACTATTTTATCTCCTGTCTCTCCATAGTAAACACAAATGCCCACATGCATCATTAACACAAAATAAATAAACATAAACATCTATATTGTGTGAACCCACTAAGAGCTCCCATGGGAGAGTCCTGCTGTGGGGAACTGGACCACGCAGTCTCGCCTTTATTTAGGCCCTGTTCAGTGTTGCCACAAGACCATTATGAATATCACAAATGGCTCAGATAATTACAGGAGGGGTCAGTGCTAATGAGCGGTCCCGGTGCATCCTTCTATTAAACCTGTTTCAATTTCCAAGGGGGGAGTACAGAGAAGGAGGGGGTGTGGAATGATTACATTTTTTATTAATTATGGTACTGATGAAAATTAGATGTGTTTGTTTGGAATCTGTGTGTTTCATATCTGTATGCGCTTATGCGCATCCTCATGTGTATTTATATGCTGAAAAAATACCGTCCAGATAAAAAAGATCGCAGTCTTTCTGTCAGATGAGCTGTGCACCGATAAAAATATTGTTTATCAAAATAACACCATGACTGCAGGAGAAACCTGATAAACGTAAAAAAAAAACTGGCTATTTTTTGTTCATGAAAAAGACACTCGTAAAAGGCCCAAACAGTCCAAATAAACAGCTCAGATCAACACTTGGTTTCAATACATACTGGTGCTATGGCATTACTACCCGAAAATGGATCTGTAAATGTGTGTGAAAAAAAGTGAGCATACAGTTCTCCTCAGTGGCTAATTAGATCAGCTGTCGCCTTAAAGGCACGACTAAAGGTTGTATTAACTAAGCAGGTAGTGCTTAAGAGCGGGGGCCTGCTGATGGCAAGTAGGTGGAAGTTGGCACAAAAGCACACTGCTGCGACCGTGGATCCATCGCTAAAACAAAGCTAATACCATTGCCGCTTACGCTGCTGGAATATTAGCAAACACACTAATAATGATCCTTCTTTTGTGACAGATGTACGCACATAAATTCTACCTCAGAGAGGTTATAACAGAGTTTAAGCAGGTACAGGCTATAGTGCGAGGACTCAGAGAGCCATAGTGTTCCCAGACAGAACTGAGGGGGGGGGGGGGGGGGGGGGAAGTCAGATTTCTTCTTTTTCACACACATCAATGTACATACATGGTCTTCCCGTCTGCGTTTTCCCAGACGTGGATAATCAGCATATTAGTGTAACTGAGATGGCTGCTGATCATGAAGGGATTGGACCATGGTTTAGACCAGGGAGTCCAGACAAGATCCAGGGGGCATCTCCATAACACACAAGAGAAAAACATTCCACGTACTCATAAGCATTTACACACAGCTCTGTAGCCGAGGACGGAGCTTATGATGGTTGATTAGCAGCGCCGTGACGGCTGCAAAATGATTACCATGAGAGGGGGAAGCCATCGCTTTTGCTATGCAGACCCAACCCCAACGAGACACTCAATAATCAAATCAACCAACAGCATCTCCCAACCATCAACTGTTATGGCATGTGTCCAGGGCTAGCCGGTCCATGTATGCAGCCTGGGATGAACTTTAGGAGACAGGGCTAATGTGATACAGTAGTATGGCATCTCTTCAGTGCACTCTGTGTACTTGCTTTACTCCGCTGGAATTTGTTAAATCGTAAAGCAGTCACTGACATATCCGTGACATGTATCAAACTAGAGATGTAACACACAAGATATAAACAAAGACTTAATTCTAGCATGTGCCTCGGCAGATGACAGCTGAATGATGTTTTTGTTAGGATGCCAATACAATGCAATTTAAACTGTCTTCGCTACGTCTGTCTGGAATAAAAGCTCCACCCTATATTCCATATATTTTGTTTTGTTTTTTATCTTATCCTCACCACCCGGCTTTTATCTCTGTCTCCTCTCAACAGGCATCTAAATACACTCCTCTGAACTGGAAACCAGGCCTGGAAACATTGTTTACAAGTAACATAAATGCATGGTGTTGTTGAGGCCTGCCTGATAGAAAGACAGCTTTCCTTCGTTGATAGTAGTGGGAGAGAAGGGCCTAGAGGGCCTTCAATAATCTCTGTCCCTGGCATCTTGGCATTGTTACTGACAGCCTTCCACCCACCTAGAGCGTGCTTGCACACCGACAGACGCACCCCAAAAACACACACACACACACACCAAGATGAATGCTAGCTGCCAGTATCTGTTCGGTGGACACCCACCAGTACAAGTCCAGAATACCCACAGCAGCTGGCAGACTGCTATTTTCCCAGCATGCTCCCTTAACAAAGTTTTTTTTTCCTCCTTTTTTTTTCTCCCAAACCTCCAAGAGGTATAAACTGAAGTGGTGTTTTTTCACACTTGAACAGATGCTTCTATCACAATATCAGAGGGAAGGAGGAATAGAGAAGCAGAAAGGTAGGGAATCGGAAGCAGCCCAACTGAAATGGAGGAAGCTCAGAGTGCATTATGGTATGTGAGAGGGTGTAAAGAAAGTGATGAGCGCGGAGGAATGCAGAGAACGTCAAAAGCGAATAGAGAGGACATAAATAAGTCGAGTGAAAGAGGAAAATCTTCAAACCATCTTGTAGCTCTGTATGTCAGCGCACACATACACAAAACATTTGATTCGCGGAAATTGAGACATCTCTTCCACCCTCCAAAGTCTGCCTCATATCCATCTATCTGTCTCTCTGTCTCACTGGGAGCGGCGAGAATAAGAGGGAGAAAAGCGATTTCCACATAACAGATTGTTACGACTGTCACTATATCTCCTGATTTACACAGTCGCAGGGAGGCAGACAAATGCATTTTCACTGTTTACATCTCAACACATACACACCAAACCACTTACGCACTGGCATCTAAGTCAAATTTATCTCACACAGATACACACAGAAAAGTAAGCGAGCATGCTGGCTGCCATCCGACCCCCCGCTAAATCTATTACCCCTGACTCATCTTGTTGAAATGGAGTCCTATCTGGCAAAAACAGCATCAGGCACACTAGCTTCAAATGTACTACGCTCGTGTACCAAGCAAAACGTATTGTTCACAAGCATATTTGCATGAGATCGGGCGAGCTGGATGAAAATACAGTCACCAAAGTGGTTTGTTTTGTCTTGCGCCCTGTTCTTTTCATAAGGTTTTCACAGATGAACGCTTGAAAAACAATGCATTCGTGTTTCTAGCTACCACTAACGGCGCTGATGTTGCCAATTTTTTTTATATCCATTTGTTTTGTGTTCATGAGACACATGTTTGCAGAAATAATCATCCAGACGCTGTGTCTCGTCAAATCATTTCTCTATCAAAGTTCAGGTGGAAAATGACACATCACAAAATATGAGCATCATGAGGCCTTTACAAAGTCAACTGTAAAAAAAAAAATGCATCGCACCTAAAACTAGGTCTAAACAGACTTTTTCCCTGTTTTGCCCCCATATCATTTCCATTTCCCTCGACAAAACCAGAATGAGGTTTAGATACAAAGCCTGGGCCATGGGTTCCTAATAGATTTACCCTGATGCCACGGCCACCATTTATCCTGCTCCAAAGCCGCACAATGCAACGGAGTGCTCCTGAATAGCATGGGCAATTACAGTGCATGTGTGTGTTTTATGTGCGTGTGTGTGTGTGTGTGTGTGTGTGTGGTGGGGGGTGCCTTGCTTTCTCTTTTTCCAATTCCTAAACCCCCACTACTCCATCTCACCATTTTCTGCACGCACGCGCAGACACACACACACACACAGACGCACACACACACACACACACACACCCTAAAGCAGATGTAATAACATGAAGCTACACAGCCATGTGCACTTTGCTCTTTGTCGAAGCCCAGGTGGTTACCATGGCAATGTGTTTAAAAATCTTTTTTGACTTACCCTAACATTTTATTACCCATCATTATGTATCATTAAATACATACATATTAATGTAAAAAAACAGGGGTGATGGGGATGGGGGAGGAGTAAGTGTGAAATTGGGGGTGTATCTACAAAGAAGGAAACACCTGAAAGGGGCCTTTGGTGGTTTGATGTCTCTTTGCTATATAATTCAAGTATGAACATCTTTCTGTGATTTTTCTTCTGTTTTTTTTACACCAAAGGATGCAGTCATAGGTTTGTATATAAAATGCAAAATACCACTAGAAAGGTCAAAGACATAAATAATACATGTACTGATAGCTTTAATAAGAGTCTTTCATAAGCTTACTGCTTAGCAGTTGGCTTGATATTAATGAGAAGAGATAGATTTGTGGCTTAAACCTAGACTCAGCATAGCAATTTCACAGTCAGATCAGCAACTTTTGCAAGATATATTTTCAAACAGTACAAGCCTCATGAGACACTCAGTTGTCGATCCTCTATTTTCATAATTTTGGAAAAGAATATATGGCTATATTTGTCGTCTATCTATCACAGTATGTGTGACCCATCCTTGCTCTTATAATAGTAGTTATTCCATAAATACACCCTCCAAGGTGCAAGGATTACCTAATTAAGCCTGTCTCCAAATTCACAGTGTACCAACATCTTAACGTATGTGAAACATACAAAAAAGAAACATCAGAACACCAACCCATCTTTCTTCTGATCCACCACTCCAGCCAGCAGCTTTGTGACCTCGTCCGAAAGCTGGATGTCTGTGTGGGCATGGAGGAAACGGCTCACAAAGTCCTGTGGCGACATGAAGCGCTCGTCATTCTTCTTGACGCTGGCATACTGTAAAGAGAAAAACAGATGCAGACACAAGGATGCACGCTGAGCTTTAGAATTTGATCAAAACAAACATGAATCGATAAATACATGAAAAGCTTTTTTCTCATGAGAGGAAAACACAAAGAGGAAACAATAAATACATAAGTAAAATTGTACCTTTTCAAAAATGGTTTTCAACTCAGTGGGGTCGGCCCTCCTCGGCAGAACTGCCTGCAAGACAATAAGTGAACATCTGGGAGTACAACTTTTCATACACAATGCCCCACTTTGCATCCACTTTGCATCCTGCATCTTTCTGTTGGGATCCCCCTGTAGAAGATAATGCTGTTGTTGGTAATTAATAATACAAAATAATAAAATAAATAGAACAAAGTGGACTGTACAATTATCCAGATTAGAAATTGTGGTCGTGTCACGTGTGAGAGAGTAAAATTAACCAGTTTCTGAAACATACAATGACAGCACCACCATGTTTAAAAGCCTGTAGAACGTGCTGGCCCCTGGATGTGACAGCATGTAGCGTGCTGCTAACCAAGGTTACCTGTGATTACAGACAGAGAGACACTGCAGTACACTGCAGACTGGGCCTCAGCAACAGTGTCATGGCTGCACTTTGCATCATTGTTGCAATGACAGTTCAGTCGTTGTGGCTTAGAAACCGTTTGACAACATCAAACTAGTTCAACCGGTTCCACTAAAGCCCCAATGTCATTGTCGTGTGGTCAGTGTCAACCTGCAGCACATCCTCTTAGCAGACTAACCGGCATTTAACTTGACCGGTGGAAAGTTACCGAGGACCGAGGACCGAGAGGACACCACCGACAAGGGGACAGCCCCCCAGAAAAGAAAGGGATAAACCGAAGTGGAAAACTTACCTTTGCTGCCATGCTAAGATCGAGATCTTTGTCAACTAGTTAGTCCGGTTCACTTCCTCTTGCGTGAGGATGTCCCCACGGAGATCATGCGCCGGTGCAGTGACAGGAAGGAGGATCAGCTGAGCACGTGGCCCAGGGGCACGAGAGGTCATCCGGTCAGAGGCTTGTGCGTATCAGAGCCACCGGTAAACCCGCTGATCCGATAATAAGCGTGTGTGCTTTGGGAGAGAGAGAAAGTAGTACCTGTGTCTTGGATTAAACGTGACCTATTCAGTGCCACATAATCTATCCATATGTGTTTACAATAATATGCCTTAAATCTGCTTCATTATGGGTGGAAAAGTCTAGAGTCTGTTCAATGTGACTGTAATAAGCATATTATCAGGACTCAGTCAAAACTCTGGATATTCTGGTCACTTTGTTTATTCATGAGCCTTCAGTATGGACTAGTCAATCCATACTGAGGCTCCAGTAGACATGAATTAAAACTAGTAATGCAATTGAAATGGCTCTGCTTTAAGAAATCTACGAAACAGGTTTTCTTTTGATGGTTTTCTATAATATTTACGATGGTATTCAACCAACATTTGATTTACCAGTAAAATACAGCGGAAAACATGCAATGCGACAACAAACATGTGTGTGGTTGATGTGTGTGTTGGTGCCAAGGAGCCCATTAGCTGATCCATCCACGGTGATCACGTAAATAATCACTTTCTTCTTAAAAAACTCATTATCATACTCAGCAGTCCATGTGTTATGGCACCTAATTATAGCTCCCAGGATGGTTGATTTGTGTCTTCCAGTTGCAGCAAAGTATTTCAAAGTTTAACTTTATTAAACGTGGTTATCTGTGTGTAGATGTATTCTTATGCACATTGAGTCTCTATAGTAGTCTAGTAAGGAACAGAGGTCTAATAGACGTCAGAATAAAAGCCTCAGTTCCTTTCTCGCGCCTATTTTTTCGTCACCGTAAATGGTTCCTATACTTTATTTCCAGCTTTTCCAGCCCATCTGTGCTTTGTGCCAGGAGGGAAAAAGGTGCAGAGAGAATTTCATGACTACAAAAGCAAAGGTTAACATTACTCACAGCATAAAAACAATTTAAAAGGGAGCAAAAGGGCTCTAATGGCCCGACAGTCTTCAAAGAAAATGTATTTTGCGCTCAAAATAATTCATAGCTTTTTGCCGGTGGCTTTTCAGCTTCCCAGAGACCCAGCATGAACCACTGTATTTTTCCCAGCAGGCTCTCTGCTCCTCGCAAAATGGCCTTCGCTAGGGCATACCTCGCATCCCCTCCAAATATTGACAGCACTGAGTCCATGGCTTATTGGAAAAATGGCTGTAAGTAATGTTTTATCAGCCGATGCAATCTCCACACCTGTATTTTCCCCTGTCATATGACAATATTTGACAAGATTAATGATTTGATCCCATGACATTTTATTTCCCATTGCTGTCAATCTGCCAGCAAACAACTCACTTACTTGTGGCATTTTGTAGGGAGCATGTTGCAGCATTTGCTTTGCTTGTGTATTACTATTCATGAGCGGCAAAATGTTTTTGAGCCATGTAAACTACAGTGCATAGCAGCTTTTGCATGCAACTCTTGGTTGTTTATGTGAAAAGAATCTTTAAAAATTACCTTCAATGGAATTAACTTTTTGTTTAGAGCATGCCTTTCGGCCTCTATTTTAAGCAATCTAAAAAAAAGATGATTCGGTCGGCCGCCACAGAGTAAGTGGGTAATAATGATAAACCTTGCGACCTTTGAACTTCATTGGCTTGAGGGGTCTCCGGCCGGCGTCCCCAAGGGCCCACGCGTCCTGACAGCTTGAGCGATGAGTGGCGGACGTCTGTCTCAAATCGGCCTTCTCCTATTTTTAACTCACACTAAACACAGAGCTTCTAAAATAGACCCGAGCTCTAAACAAATGATTAATAGGGCACTTAGGTTCTCCCCACTGACCAGCGAGTCCCTATTAACAGCCAATAACGGAGGCCCTCTGGGGTCAAAAGGTTTAAAGACTTTCTAATAAAAGTAACAGAGACATGGGGATGTGTTTTAGAGGAGAAAAAGTTGTGTCTCAGTTTGAAACGCTGACAAGTTAATAATCCCTTCTCAAATGGCCCTACCGCAGTAAAATGGCCAGTTTGTTCTTACTTTTATTGCTATCATCTGTCAGTCACTCACATCTTTCTCTTTTTTTGCTGCCTCCTCTTAAGTGGACTGAAAGAGCTATAACAGCTTTACAGTAATGTTCTTGATGGGGCTTTATTCTCATTCCCCACCCTTTCTTTGCTTTTCTTGGTTGAATGTGAATTCCTATTGTAGTTTTAGTCAGGAAAGGCCTAATGGATTCCCAAAGACGTATTCATGACATGGTAATGAAATTAAATTTTGTAAGACATTTTTTACCTGAAAAAAAAAGAGGCCGATTGTGGCAATGGCTTTGTCCTGTTTTACACAGCTCAAGACTACAGTTCCTCATTCAATCTCACTGATGTCATTTTAAAATGTGTGGGATGGAGATACAAGCCAAAGAGTTGTTGTTGTCTGGAAACAACTGAGGAATATATTGATCTGTCACTTACTATCGTATTGGTATTATATTGTTGCACTCTTATCCTACCATAAATGTGTTGTTTTTGTGAGGCAAAAATCAATTTTTCCAAATTGAAAAATGTGTATAATGACACCTGCATACTAACCAATGTGAGAACTGAACATTTCTAAAAGTGCAATTTTTCCTCCCTTCCTGCAATTTTTCCTCCCTTCCTGCCATAGCAAACTTTACACATTTAACACTATAGATTAATTGGACAAAGTGTTTAGTTTAGTTTTTTAAAGCAATGTTTTCTTAATTAGAATAAATAATCATACATTTAACTTTAAATCTCATTTTACTTGATCCAAGGACACATTATATAAAGAAAGCAATACCAAAGAAGTGGTTATTATAAAGTAATTGTTAATTTCAACAGATGATAAAATGAATCAGTCACGGTCCTGCTGCCAAAAATACTCAATAGAGAAAATATGTGTGTTAATCCGCTGCTGAAAAGAATTGGCCCAAACATATGCACTGTTTACCCCTGTTCTTGTAACATTTGCAAACAATACGCTTGTTGAAAAAAAAAAAGACTAGCATTTGTTTATGGGATTTTTTGACAATAAGAATAATATAAGATAATATCCAATTGAGCTTTTGTTGACATTAGTCAACAAAATGTGGCAGATGTAGAACAAAGCAGAAAGGTTGTTAAAATGCATGTCAGTATGCAGAGTCATGTCAAATCTACCTTGAGGCAAACAGGATGTTTTTAATTAGCCTTTTGGCCATTTAAAGAGCTGTAGAGACACAAGTATGACCTCTTGTGAGTGACTTTGATTGAAAGCTCTGTGGACACCCAGAGAGGAATTATTCTCAAAAAGTAAAAAATATATATATTTAAAAGTAGTGTGTTTTTAGATTTGAGAAATCAAATTGTATGTCCCCAATTTGGGTGTCCCTGACCTAACGCACATCTTAATTCTTCCAAGAATCTCTTTACTTCACTTTATTTCTGCTGACGTTCTTATTCAGATCTGTCATTTGTGAAAAGCAGAATGTCTTGCTCACAGACACATCAGCAGGACACATGGCTGTTGATGGACACAGTGGCTACAAACCGGCAACCACTTCATTATAACCACATTACTTCCCCCTCTAATTAAGAATATTTCATGTAAGAGCCAAGATTGATGCCAGAGTCGTTGCAGTTGTGCTCAGCATTTGAAAGACACAAATTCAGAGACGAAAACGCCCCTTTTCACAAACCATTGCAAACTTCACACTTGACAAAGTGGGAATTTTATACAACTTAGAAGTGTCCCCAAAACCACACGGAGGGACAGCCCAGATTGCGTTGTATTACTCAAACAAATCTGTTTTGCATAAAGCACAAGGAGGTGGCGAGAAGAGAAATGATGGGAGAAAATTAGCCTTCTGATACATCCAAGACAAAAAAAGTGATTCTTATGTCTATTTTGATGTTTTATGCTTCTTTTGTGCGTCTTTATAAAGGACTACCTCTCCATGAGAAAAACATTATCTGTGCTAATACATAAAAGCTATTAGCAAAAATAATAGAGTCTCTGCTGTCTGTGTAACAACAAAACACTGCCTATTATAATCTACTTTCTAATTTCTCCAATCAGTTGGTTGTCAAACACTATCCTTAATCATCATACATAACATGCACTGCATTAAAGTGGCATTCTTGTAAACACCATATCTGTAATAGCGTGTGACAAGCCACTTTTGTTTACACCATAATAACTGGGTGTTTGAATAACTTCTCAATGACTTTAAGTAACCAGCCACACTCACTCTGCTTCCATTCAGCTGTGCAGCCTGATAACCTGCACTGACGTTTGGCACGGAGTGGACTGCGGATTATACCAAACAGTAGGGCTGAGTGGACTTCTCAGGGCATTTCACCTGCAGTCTTGAGACATGGGAGTGCATTTCCTGTCCACATATTGCGGATGCAGTGTACATCCGCTTGTCTCATTATGCAAACGTTGACGTGTGCATTCATAGACATGTGAGACACGTAAACGTAATATCAGCCCCACACACACACACACATTTATTTGAAGTACCAGCTTTGCTTCCGCTGCCGATTCTCCCTCCTTTCCATCTGCCAACCTAAACATCAGGGCGGGCTGTCTTCTCCGAAGCTTCTGGATGAATCTGTTTAGTATCTTTCAGTTTAGATGAAACGCTACACTAGCCATGCCCCGGGGCATCTGGGATGGGCCGTGGGCCTGGCGAAGCAAGGGAAGGGGTGGATGGGAGCTTTGAGATGGTCCAGACTGGATAGCGGGCAGGCTCAAGCTCTTCTCTTCGACAACAACAAGGACCCGCACTGAAACACGCTCAGACCCTGCAACCCGAGAGGGCACAGGGGTCCTCCAGCTTGCCTGGGTTGGGATAAATGAACCCAGATGCTTCCCGCACATGCAGAGCGACCAGGCTGATGGAATGAGGGCGGGGGGAGCAGGTCATAGAGGCAGAGAAAGAGGAGGCTTACTTCTCCCCCCCCCCTTCTGCCCCGAGTTGCGGCAGCTATCTGTCCTGTGATTCCTGTGCTTTCTCATAACCACTGATCACAGAGGCCTCCGTGCAAGGAGCATTGTGGGAAATGATCAGAGGGGCATTTGTCTTTGAAGGAGAATGAGAGCAGCAGCAAATCTTTAAGTCCTTTCCTGTTTCTCTTCCTGTCAAGCTGCCACCTGGACTAAGAGAGAAGGAGGGAGCAGGAGAATGGTTGCATTCGTCTAAATTACTTAATTGAAGTTCAAGTTGGTGCAGGAAGTTTTAGAATGCAACATGAATAGTGTGATTAAATGTCTTTGAAGGATTTCTTGTATAGATGTGGGTTAGGTGTTCATCTTAACAGCCCACTTGATCCAAGACGCTAAGCTGTCACTCTGCTATCTATAGAATAACACCTGTGTCAGGAATAGTCTGTTTCAAGCAGAGTGTTAGATGAGAAGATCGAAACCACTCTCATATCTGTGAGGTAATAATGATGCTTCAGCCAACAGCCGGTCAGCTTAGCTTTGCACAAAGACTACAACAACATGTTGTTTTCACTTGTTTTTATGTTTGTTTGTTTGTTTTGGAGTTCATGTGTTAATTAGCGAGCTTTAGAGGTGCTGATAGGTAGACTGTGTTACCTTTGGACATATAGTTTTCAGTCTTTATGCTAAGCTAAGCTAACCAGCTGCAGGTTAGAACTATGACTTTGAAATAACTGTGTTTGTTTAGTGCTGATTCCTCTCTCAACTCCACTGCATAAAATGGAAGTCTTCACATACACCCTAACAGCCATAGGTTGTCATTGCATTAAATGACTGGGGCATGGGCATCACTCATTTAATGTCTTGGTTTTCTTTTCTTGACTGATTTTCACTTATTTGTCATTTGGAAACTAACTGTCATTTGTGGTCCACCTGCCAAGTGGAACCCTACCTTCAGCCAGAGTTGGGTGGTGTAATAAAAAAACCTAGCTGTATGAAAATATTGCAATGCAGATGCCTCCTTTTAGGCGGGTGGCGCTTCAAAGCTCCTTTTCCACTGCCGACTACGGCGATGTGTTTCTCACCAGGGACCTCGGGAGTAACCTATGTCACTACCAATCTGCCAGTCTCACCTGATGCCATCCAGATGCCCCATCCTGGAACACACACCGGCCTCTTTGTTTGCTTCACTTGAGGTTTAGGGCCCTTTTTTTTTCACCAGGTTGGACACTAACACATATACAGATGAACATATGCTTACACCAAAAATATGGACTTTGAAACTAACATGATGTTCGGACACACTCGACAACACATGTGCACACACGGCCACACTCACAAACCACCCCCTGTATGAGGGAGATGCAGCAATGTGAAATGGACGACAAATTTCCTATTTCGCTTCATTAAGTCTGGCCTGCTTTACCTCACTCCTAAACTGCCTTGCCATGTCGGAAGACCAAGAGTTAAATTAAAAAAGGACTACATTTCCTGAAATGAAATGACTGTCAACTCAACTTTGCTCCATCATCCCAGAAGAGTGCAAGGAAAATACCCCAGTCCTTCCACTCTGTTTTTGTGTAATGAACAGCAAACAAAGTTTGAAATATCAAAGGCATGTGGTACAAGGCATAGCTCTCAAGTGAATTACAAAAGAAAGTTGAGTTGTTTTAGTCTCCCTTTGATCTCAGAGATTTAGTGAGGCAGCAACATGTAGCTCCTGTATATGTCATCATGACCATTAGGAAGTGCGGACATCTATCTGATTAGGATGACAAAACAGCAAGCACCTGTTTGTGTGTGTGTGTGTGTGTGTGTGTGTGTGTGTGTGTGTGTGTGTGTGTGTGTGTGTGTGTGTGTGTGTGTGTGTGTGTGTGTGTGTGTGTGAGCATCGCCAAATGTAATGCCCATCTGCTGTTGAGAGTGTCTATGCATTAACGTGTTGTTTGTGCATGGGCCTTTACGCTTTGTATGGATACATTTTTGTACATTTGTGTGTTAGAAGTGTGCACTTTTATTCTTGTTCTTCCACATCTGTGAATGCATGAGGATGAGGGAGTGCATGCCTGTGTGGTGTGCTGGCTGGCTGTCCTGCCTTGAGGGGAGATAAATGACTGAGTGTTGTTGTTGTCCAGAGAGCAGACACTCAGACAGCCGCTCACACATGATTAATTGTTTCCTTGTTGGGACTGGGACCAGTTGACTGTGGCTGGGCCAAGGCCTCCCACCCAGCCTTACCAGACGTGTGTGTTTGTGTGTGTGTGTGTGGGTGTGTGCGTGTGTGTGTGTGAGAGAGAGTTATGATGAGAGTGATGAAAGACAGCGAGAGAGAGAGAGAGAGAGAGAGAGAGAAAGAGAGAGAGCATGTTGTGTCCCATTTTACGAGTTTGTCTGTCATTGTACTTTCTTTTTAAACTTGTGCGATTGTTTTGAACTTGGCCGCACAGTGAAGCGGTGAGGTTTCTTTGGTCTAATGTGGTGAACATGATCGATGTGAGTTGAAGGGATGATTTGTTCTGCAATCTTTTAATGTTCCCTTGAATTGGACCGTGCAACGTTAAAGGTTTTAAATGGACTGCAATTGTTTCCCTCCCTTGTGTAGTTGTGATGCAGATACTGTGACATGCAATTTACCATGCTCTAATTATTTCATCCAAGTGAAAGAAGCTCTAAAGCG
Source organism: Myoxocephalus aenaeus (assembly GCA_038501785.1). Taxonomy (NCBI): domain Eukaryota; kingdom Metazoa; phylum Chordata; class Actinopteri; order Perciformes; family Cottidae; genus Myoxocephalus; species Myoxocephalus aenaeus. Next base: position 6,119,213 of record JBAMJR010000170.1, on the reverse strand, counting down.
TTTGCCTTGAATCATGGCTGCACATTGATTTCTCATAGGTCAACCCCGCTCAGGTTGATCAACAGTGATGCTGGGTTTCATTGGGAGTGCATGAGTGAGCCTGATGATTAATTAATTACCAGATAATTCATCAGAGATGATAATAAAATCAAGTGTGCTTTACTGCTCTGGTGGAAACATCCTCTCCGGTGTCTAAATTGCCCCCCCCCCCTCTATATTTTGATCTTCCCTCACTGTCCAATGCTTTTAAGTGCAGCAGGACAGGTAGGTGGCTTTTACGGTGTGTTCTGGATATTGGAGGTTTTGGAGGGGGTAAAAAACAAAAACCCTAATTGCCAGGTATCGTGGGTGTACGGGAAGGAAGCGCAGTAGGGGGGTGTTGTTGCTACAGACGTCACAGTTAAAAACACGCTGCCATCCTCGCAGGGCCGTTCGGCTTGGTTGCACATTGTGGTTTAACGATGGCGTGAGGATGACTCACATGCAACACTGATTCACTTTACACCAGTCCCTTAATCACAGCATTTATCCCCCCTATGTGTTGATAAAAGTAGAAGACTCCACAAGACTTGTGTTAAGTAGATGCGAAACATTTACTTAGTGAGAATTTATACACATGTGTTATTTCCAGCGTAGGCTGGTTGTGGGCGACTATCAGCCTAGTGTGTAACTCTATGGTGTTGCTCTTGGAGGAATAAAGCAGTATTAGTTTTGTTGGGATATCACCATGGTCCCTATAGTGTCGTGTTCACAACATAACTCATGTTACATAACATGTACGGTCGTAGAGAGCAGTAACTACAACAGTGAAGTTGAGAGAGAAATGTTAAAAGTTTGAGGGCTCTTAAAAAAACATACATTTTTAATAAATGCAGCAGATCTTATAACATTTAGATATTGACTTGAGAAAAGTGAGGTGAAGAAAAGTGAGGTGAAGAAGAGTTGTGTTTTCCATTTAGATTGTCCAAACAGGACAATCTAAATGGAAAACACAGCTCTTCTTCACCTTTCTTGTTCATTTGAAAAAGAGTGTCATAGCCATCTCAACTCACCAGAGGCTGCTTTTAGCGGCACTGGTTTATCTGGTGTTACTTTTTTTGTTTGACTATGATAAGATTTCACACTTACTAAGAATCTGGGGCATCAACAAAAAAATAATCAATTGCAGGAAAAAAGCTGGTAAGTAGATCAGCTGTGGCTAAGACTATTTAGCTAGCAGAAGGGTAGTTGGGGTTTTCAACTTAGTTTTGTGGTTCTTACAATTTATACTTTTGTTTTTTAAATTACACATTTCTATGGCATAATGTTTTTTAGGTCACATTCTGGATTTTACACAATTGATCAAATATGTTGTTGTGGGTTTGTTGGGCAGTACAGAGTCCTATAAACATTCTCTGTGCTCTGTTTTTCGCCTTTTATCTGTCAAAGACCTGCGAGGTGGATCGTGTCATAAACTGCTCGGCTGAAACAGGGCACTCATAATCCGTCCTGACATCAAACCAAAGCCTTGTGTTTTCATGGTGACTCAACCACCTCGGATAGCGTTAAACTGAAACATACCCATCTGTTTCAATCTCTACGCCAACATGTCAGATTGGGTTAAAATTCGCACAGGTTTAAGTGACGGTGAGGCCGTGGCGTGATCCCATAGTGTCTCAAATCTCCAGTGTCATGTCCACATGCTCAAATGGCTTTATCCTCATTTTCAGCTGAGCTGTGATGACTATCAAAAAACTCAAAGCGAACCATGAAATATAACCCCGAACAAGTTTCAAGGTTATTACTGTTATTACACAACACACAACAAGATGCGGTTGAAGTCCCATTATGCTACAAAACAAAAACGAAACAGAAGAACTATTTTTTATGTTGTAGTCTTGAGGATGAGTTGATGAGTCTCAGCCTGAGTAAAAAAGCGTCTCTCTAGTCTGGTGGTACCGGCAGCGAATACTGTGTCTCTAAAAACGTTTACCTCTTGCCAGACGGCAGCAGGGTGAACAGGCTGTGGCTGCGGTGGGTGTTGTTTTTTAATATCCTTTGGGGTCTGGCAGGCACCTCTTGTCGCCAATACTTCTGATGCTCTGTAGAGGTTCTTTTTTCCTGGGCCGTGCACGTCCCAAGCCAGTTTGTAATGTTTCCACTCATGATGCTTCTATTGCTCTTTAGTTAAGAAGAACTTGGCATCAGGATGGAGATATCTCATGACGATGTCAGGTTAATACGTTAGATATATCTTGTTTCCAGTCTTTATGCTAAGCTAACCATACCGTCTGCTGGCTGCAGCTTCATATTGAAGGGAACAATGTGAAAGTGATTTAATTTCTTTTTATGCAACTCTCCAGTAGAAAGTGAGTAAGCGTCATTCCCCAAAAATGTTTTGCTTCCCACCAAACTTGAAGACTTTTTTCAATTGTAGTCCTTAAGATAGCAAGGATACAGGAGTTCCTATAGCAACATCAATGACACTCTATATTACTGCATGTTATATCCACGGCTTAAGAAAGGCATGTTCTCTGGATTTTAATGCATCTATTTTAGGAGAATATCCATGAAAACAGACACCACATGGTATTCTTGGTGTGGTATCAGACGGTACATATTCTGGATTTCTTCTGATCCCATAGAAAGGGGGAGAACCATTCAAGACAACACAGGATCATTTTGATGAGAATGAATGGAGCAGAAAAAGTAGCCTGTGGTCAATCCATACTGGTTAATTGAGGCAGTTAGGGTAGAAGCGACTTAAAAGCCCCAGTCCCCTTGACACTGATGGCTGTCCTATAAGGGACCCTCAGTAGGGCCCTCAGGTCTTTTGATAGGGTATTCGCCATCGTCCTTTGGGGCTGTTTCACCCCCGACAATAAACAGGCAGTTCTTTGTCAACGGGAGTAGGGGGTCTGAAGGGTTGCTCCTCGTTATTATTTTCTAAAGTAATTATACCTTATTATCTGTGTTTACGTTAGCGGGGGTGCGAGCGTGCAGGTGTGGGCCATTCGGCAGAGGGTTGGCAGTCTCACTGGTGAACGCACCCCGAGTGTCTTTTTTTTCCTCTCTCCCCTCCATCTTTACTTGGACGTTTTTTTTTTTTGGGGGGGGGGGGGGGGTTAGGCTAGTATTGTAGCCCCGCTGCTAATTTCAGCCCAACAAAAGGAACGCGCAATTAGGGCTATTATAGTAGCAGCTGCATGCTTCCTAGCTGTGCAGAGACAGCTTCGTCTTCTCCCTGGCTCCGTGGCGAAGGGATTGGAGAGGGAAGAAGTGGAGAGAGCAGGGCCTGCAGCAGTGGGGAGAGAGTTTGAATGGTCACAGTAGCTTCCAGTGTCTGCAGGAAAGAGAGGAAAATATAGCCTGGGAGGCTGGTGTATTTCCTCGGTGTAGACACAGCAGGGACTCTCGCCCACAGGCTCGTGGGCCCTGAGAACAATGGATCTGCCATCTCACAATATGAAGTGTTATGAAATGGTCTTCGCCACAGTTCCATTGGCTGCTCTCTCGCATGGAGTCATGTGGTCTCAGAACTGCGTGGGCCGAGGGAAAAGGATTTGCAAATAAGAAAATGCTTTTTGAAGAATCTAGTCTTTCATAAAGGCAAGAATCAGTTTACAGAATTTTGAGCAGCAGCAGTTACCATATAGACTGATCCAGAATGTAATTTGTTGGGAGTGTTTCATATGGTAGGGATTTCTGTATGAAGACGGAACGTTGCCGTCAGTAACACAAAGATAGCCTCTTTTTTTTTTTAAAGTGATCCATTGTATAAAAGCTTTAAAATGAAACCTTAAAGGGTCAAAGTATTCATCCAGCAGATTGTTATTCAGGCCTCTGCAAGTCAGTCAATATCAGTCACAGTGAGCCTTCTCGTACATGTCATGGGGAATCATGTGGGTCACGAAGGAACAACAAAAATGCTTGCACAAATTAAAGTCACGATTAAATGGGATCAAATAAGAACTAATGCATAGACACTGAAAAGCCTGGCAGTCTGTGCAAGGTTGAATATTGAGGGCCCATCGAGGCCCTCATGGCGTCTAACACAAGGGACCAATCTCATGCTCTCAGCACAAACAAAATGGTCACAGGTCCTCCTCTGTTGCTCTCACTTACCGATTTTCTCACTTCACCGACTTCCAAACCCTTAGAATAATCATCTGGCCCAGGGCCCTTAGTTTCAAGGGCATAAACAGATATGAGTATCACCATGTATGAGTCACAGCTCTTTGAGTTCACTTGATGAACATGTGACCTTGTTTTATTTTCTTCAACATACTTGCCAACAAAATGTGTCTTTTCTTTATTGACATGTACATCAGTAGCAGCTGTAGCATTGCTTTTCAATCACAATATGGGCCCAGGAGAGCTGCTGGGTTGTGATATGCAGCTGATTGGGATAATAACAGTAGTAAACAGGGATTTTGCATATTCCCAGAAGAGAATGAGAGACTGTCAGATGCTTGTCAGTGTGCTTTCAGTTGCCAACATTTAAACGCTTGACCTGAGCGAACGGATTTCCCGGAACCTTTTCCAGCCTTTAATGCCAAAATATGAGTATAACACTTTGAAGTGCAGAATGACTCGTTCCCAATACAAACGGATGATAAACAGCATGTCCAGTTGATAATTCAGCACTATAAGAGGAAACTAGGCAGTAAATCAAGTTCCTCTTGGAGTGTTGTCTAAATCTGTCATGTATTAAAATACAGACGCTCAAGTTTTGGACAATCCTTTGGACAAGGAGATTGTTTTGGAAACAAGTTTAAAGTCTCCCATTGTATGGCATTTTTTTAAACTTGTTTTAGACAGAGAAAATGTTTTTAGGGACTTGACTAGACAAATCATTGGGGTTGAATGGTTTTTTTCAGAATCAGAATCAGCTTTAATGGCCATGTAAATGTGCACATACATGGAATTTGACTCCGGTTTCACTTTGCGCTTTGTACTTTTTTCTAGCATAATATGAACATGAATGTTCTGTGCCTCTGGCATGGATGTTTTTTAGTGTCTAACAATGCGGCATACTCTTGTCTTTAGTCCATTCTATTTAAACATAGTTATTCCTCATTTTATTTGCTTTGTGTGTTGAATGAGTGAGCCTCTGTGTTGCATATACTTGGCAATGTCAAAAAGTTTCCTGAATGATAATACTAGGTCTATTAATATTCTCACTCTATTCATTGTTTGTGCAAGCATTGTAAAACGCCAATATTGTACAACCTTGTATATTTCATTTCATTTTTTAGGTTTGTTTTGTAACATCAAATGAAAAATAGCCTCTTGGCTAACTCTGGCGCATTTACAGAAATATTTGTATAAATATGCTTATCAAATAAACCATTATTAATGTGTGGTCAGTACAATCGTGTCACTCACTGCCTGACATTTGGAGAAAAAAAAAAGCATTATTCAAAGTAACTAGTAGCTACATAAATTAGATGTAGTGAATTAAAAACTACATTTTCATCACAGACAATTACAAACACTATACATAAATACACTGCTTGACTTAGGTTGCTTTCTCCTTCTAGAGGCAGAGGATGAATGTTTAAAGGATAAAAGCTGGTCCTGCAGCCTTGGTCTTACTGGCATCTATTTCACCTCATTAGGACCCTGGTACTGAGAGTCGACAAAACACTGAGAGAAATCATTTTGCCGGGGATAAATTGGCCTCTGGTTCAGTACGAGAGTCCCTGCTGTGCCAAGCGGAAGAGAAGGGCCTGGCTGGCAGTAGGGGCAGGCCCAGGCAAGGCAAGCTGGGAGGCTCCATGCTGAGACCCCCTCCCCGCCTCTGACAAACACGGCAGTGGATAATCTCTCCTTCAGGGACTCGGCCCAGCGCTGTGGGGCTGAGAGGGAAGGGGGCTGTTATACAGCACAGTGCAGAGGAACTGCCTCTGTATGTGTGCAGCATGCACCACAAACACACACACACACACACACTTGTTTGTATTGCGTGTACTTCCACTGCGCGCAGCTTATGTACATCTTCATTTCCCTGTGTACTTTTTTGCTCTTCCTCTGACATGCAGGCATCACTTTGACAATTTCAATAAACTGAGCCTTACACAAAAGTATGACGAATGTCTTGGTTAAATGATGTTGAGCGCACTTGAACTTGAATAATATCATGCAAAATTCATGAAGACCAAAATAAATGCACAATGTGTCAGAGGGCAATAACAAACCTTCCATTACAGGTAGATTGTGTTGACTTGGCAGGTGTGCTTCTGTGAAGATCGACAGCTCTTATGCTGCGTTCACACCGCCTGACTTTACTCGCTCGACTTTATGTGGTAAATTCGCTTCATTCGCTTTTTCAAGGCGGAAAGGGGGGGGGGCGCGGATTTTCCGTGGCTTTACTCAGTGAAAACAGTTACCATTTTTCAATTCCATCATTGAAATAACCACTAGTTCTGGTTTATACTTGTTGTGGAAGTCCCACAAACATCGGAACACCAAACGCCATCGTGTCCGGGTTCATAATATTATCCGTGGGCACACACAGCTCCGACCTGTGTCTGAATGAGTGCCGCTTCCTCCAGCGCTACTTCAGGAGGACTAGCAGCCAGTTGAATTCAGCAACGGCAGGACGGCGGTGGTGACGGGCGGAGCTTCTCAACGCTGATTGGCTTTGGCAACTCAGTGGCAGGCGAATTTTTCACAACGCTTTTTCGCCTCATTCACGCCTATTTGAAGGCAAATATGATGTTTTAATTTACCAACATAACTTGTTCAACTTCAGCAATGTTCCGATGATTACGAAAGAAATGCAATCCATTATTTTCAATTTCGACCAGCCTGTAGATTAAATATGTGAAATAAACTCAAATCTAATGCATAAACAATAGCAAAAGTACATCTATAATTTATACATTTATAAATGTCATCTAAAATTGTATAGTCAATAAGTAAAAACACTCAAAGAAACGGTTTTCTCAAAACAATTTACTGCCATCAATATTTCTTAGAAAAAAAGAAACCACATCCTGAAATCACATCCGGTGGCGTGGTCAACCAATAATATTCAAATATAAATGTCCATATCCAATGTCATCGACTACTGAAAGGCCTTCTTAGCCGCTAAGACGTCTCCATCTTGTAACCATGTTTTTCCAGCTCAGCTCTGCAGGGAGGAAAAGGAAAATAGAAAGATCAAGTCAGTGGAGATGATTACAGGTGGGTGGTAGAGACATAAGTACCCTTTGCTATTGATTGCGAGAACCATTAAGAGATGGGAGGGAGAAACACATAAATATTGCATAATATGTGCAGCTATGGATTTGATGATTACACATATATAAAAATGTATGTGGCAGCTGTGCCCTTTAACAATAATGATATCTTTAAGAAACAACTTAATAGCATGGCAATCATAATTGGTCTAAATAAAACAATAGCATATTACGGTCTAAAGTGTACTCAAACAAAAACAGACCAGCCACTTATTTATCATCAGTTATTGATTATTTTATTCAATGAGTGTGAATGCAAGTATGATGATCTTATGATAACTTTGATGTGTAATGCAAGGTGCTATGGGCATAATTTCAGATACAAGTGAAACATGCAATAGCTAACTGCAATGAACAACAACCTAAGCTATTAAAGAGAAGCTGCAGGACAGATACAAAGCAAGAAACCAAGAATGCAAGCGCACTGTTGGCTTCCTGCAGTTTCCCTTATTGCAAGATGTATGAATATTGACCAAATAGCCATCTAAAATAAGTAGCTTCATGAACAGCATTTTTGGTGCTGCAAGTTCTTGACCAACAATTCAAGCTGTAGATTGGAGAAAACCCTCCTTCAACTTTAAAGAGACCATTTATTCCTTTATCATCTGGAGTGTATCGCAAGAACTTAAAAGGAAATTATATATTTGTTAAAAACTATTTCCCTTTACTATCAATTTTTTGGAAAAACAATCTATGGCTCATAGATACAATGATATGTTGACTGATGAACAAATTATAATTTCAAGACAGCAAATCTCTTTACGGACTTCCAAAAGATACCGCTATTTTAGTACGCCTTTAACTCTTGTGCATGTAAAAATAATTATATATATACATATATACACACACACACACACACACAAACCTTATTTGAACTCTAAACTCAATTTCGAAACACAGGCCTGAGTTTAAATCAGTCCCAGAAATCACATAACTGGTTCTGTCACAATATCTACTTCTGATTAAAACTAATTTAATCAGAGCATTTGTTTCCATTTGAGCTGCAACAGTATTTGTGTGCATATTTTGGTTAATTTCTTAACATATTTAAGCAAGATATTAAAGCAATAACATCCCCTTTTACGTTTAAGTTTTACTTATTGACTAATAAGTACTTCACAGTACGTATTAGTCAATAAGAAAATAGTTAACACATGACACCAAAGTAGTTCATCAGTGATACTTGGAAATCGTTCAAGGACCAGTATCTTGTCATTCCTTCGCTGTAAGTTATTGGAGGAAAGGTCTGCCTGTCACTAGTGTTTCACATCTTGTTCAGTTGCAGTTAGTTTACATCAAATAACTAAAAGAGCTTTGTGTCTCACGTGCTGCATTTAAAGTAAGATAATGTGGCCTCTATGGCATCAATGGTAAGAAATAAGTCCACACCAAGAATGACAATAAATTGGTCTCCTCCTACTCAAAGAGATACTTTAGACCAGGGGTCTCCAAACTACGGCCTGCGGCCCATGTTTTATTGGCCCGCAGCAAGTTCTAGAAATATAATGAAGTGAAAGTCAAGCAAATGGCAGCTAGCCTGCTAGCTCAACAATCATATTTTTGCCATCCAAACAAAACACAATGCCACACAAGCAGCTACGAGGTCGCTCAGCTCACAGCGCAACACGGAAACCTCTGAGACGAGACTTCATAACACAGAGCCTCACTGAAGCCGCAGGAATAATGTGCCTGGAAAAGATCTGCGCTCTTCCCCACGCTGTCTGAAATCAAGTGAGCTTTTCCAGAGGTCAACCTTTCTTCTAAAAAGGGGAAATATGTGTCTGTCATCACGTCTCATGACAGAATTCAGTCAGTGCTTCTTTTTTTTATTTTTTATTTTTAATCAAGCTGTTCTCGACTTCCTTCCTGGTGGATGCAGAAGAAGTGGAAGAGAGTCTGAACTAGAACTGATGGAGATGCAGTGTGATGATTCTCTGAAGAACCAGCATCAGCTTCTCTCCCTACCTGACCAAATTTCCTCCGCAATTTTTTTAATTTATATATATATATATATATATATATATATATATATATATATATATATATATATATATATATATATTATAATAATTGACCTCATTCGATTCATTTTGCGATATACCTCACCTGAGCTTCCCAGACGTTCGTATATTTTTCTGTTTGTGGCCCTCGGTGAAAAACGTTTGGACACACCTGCTTTAGACCTTTGATTGTTTGACCTGCTGTACCAGATACACTGACAGACTACGAGGGGCTGCAGCTCAACGTTATGTATGTTACTAAGTGTTAAGATCACCTCAGCTGATTGGAAAAATCATCCTCTACGTTGTCGTCATCCCAGTTGTCTTCCCAAACATGCGCGTCTTCGTCTTCCTCCAGCCCCGTCCAGTCTAGGAGTTACACAGCGGGAGAAAACAAAGTACTGTCAACAAAACCTCGAATTGGTGACGAAAGGAAACATTGATTGTGCACGTCCACTGAGCTACAGAGTAAGGCTAACACTGTAGTTAGCTTGTCGGCTCGCACTAACGCGAGATAAAGTATACACGTTAGCAGAATAACATGCCGTTTACACTGTGAAGTAATGAAATCACAGTCAACGACATCAGAAGACAACGAGCCGCACAAGTCGACGTCTGTGGCGAGTTACCAGCACATTAGCTACCCGCTAGCTCATGCTAAAACTAGCACGACTAGGTTAGCTGAGTCACTGTCGCAGGGCCCAAAGTAGACAACACAGAGACCCGAGTGTCAACAAGCGCAGTGTGACTTCAAACATTATCTGTGATATTTACCCTCGGCTGGGAACTCTTCAAACTCATCGTCCTCCTCCAGTAAGCCCAGGTCCACGGTCTGTTTCTTGTCGGACATGTTAGCTGTGATGGCGCTGTGTTGCTGTTTGTTAACGAATGGCTTCGTATCGCAGGACTTGTGGGGCGATGAAGGATGTTCGAGCGGCTACAGACTGCGCAGAAAAGCGCAGCATTCAGCGACGCACTTGTTTTCGTATATGTAGCACGTTTGATTAGAAGTAAACTCAATGGGCTTAACATTAATATGCATGTGCACTCACTCAGAGAGATTATTTTAAAAAATCATCGCCAAGACATCATTTACACAGACAGACACACACATTTAGTATTTTTAATAGTATTTTAGTAGTAGTAGGGATATTATTTCATTTTCATTTTTATTATTAAATACGGTAACTAATCATTAGCTTGATAAAATGGTGGAGGGTATTATAGTGTATAAACTAGTGTTTTTCAAGCCAGCGGGGCCCAAGGGGATCTTCAGTAAATTGCAGGGAAGATAAAAAAAATAAAAATAACTATCATCATTGCTTGTTGAGGAAATCTATTCTATCATTTGATTTTATTATCTTTATTTATTATTTGCCGTATGCCTGTCAATAGGATTTTAAAGACATCTTGCAAAAGGGGAGCCCCGGACGTAAGCAAATGCTATTTGGGGGCCTCAGCATGGAAAAGTTTGGCAACCCATCACCTGTTCTGAATAAGCTTACGTTTCTCATTTTTTATTTTTTGAACGACATGTGACTCTCATCTTTTCTCAAGCGTAAAGTAATTCTGGATGACTGGTGACATCAGTTAGGCTACTTTAACTGATGTCACTAGTTTACTGGCTTTGTCATACTGTAGATGTGGCAATCAAATATTTGATGAAAATATGTACGACTAAGCAGAGGCTACACGGGTCTATGTGGTTGGGGTGTCATGATAATTTAAATACCCCTTAGGTTCCCCTGGCCTGTACATCTTTTGTGTATTTTCATGACTGTTGTACCTCATTGATGAAGACATTTTAAAAAGCATGGAGACCTTCATCGGCATCGTACATTGCAGATATAGCAAAGGCTACTGTAAAGCATCTGTTTGCTTGTTTCCTTGTCTTCAGCATGGGTGGATTTCAATAACAGTCGTTTGACATTGAAAGGGTGGAGCAAAGCTTAGACAATCTTGTTTGGGGAAACAGAAAACTATTTCTCTCTGCTCCTCTGAAGCCTCCCTGTAGGCTATGTTTCCCTCCCTCTCACACACTCCTTCTCTCCCACACCACCACAAAAGCCCTGTGCAGTCCTCAAAACATATGCAACACAAGTCAGTCAAATTTCAGCAAAGATTTTACATTTAGGAACAAATGCACATTGTAACCCATGTGGCCTGCTCAAATAATGAAGCGGCAGCCACAGCTTAGGATGTATTTTAGATAAATGAGAGCGCACATTTCCCACAAAACCACTTGCACCACAATGAAAATTGCTCTGCAGCTGTCATATGTTGACAGATGGAGCAAACCTCAACTTAGGCTCTACGTACTTATTCTATTTTCAAATTATTTTGTAATCATCCTAAACCTTTACATATGACAATGCCACAACAGTTAGAGGAAAGAGGAACAAGACATAGAGAGAAAGTGCAGGAAGTAAATGCCATTGTGTTTAAATAGCTTCATTGTTGTTAGACATAGAAATGCATGCTTAGGAATAACAGACCATAAAACAAAAGATCACGTCTACAATTAATGTATTAACATTTCTAAGTACTTTTTCTTTTGAAGTAATGAATGAAGAAAACAATTGTATTATTAATGCTATTTTTCAGGCTGCAACTAATGTTTTTTTCACAGATTATTGATTAATCTGCAGATAACGTTCTCAATTAATTGAACAATTGTTTGTCCAAATGTCCAACACTATTGAAAAATACCTATCTTTTAATGTCTTGTGTTGTCCTACCAACAGTCCAAAGCCTAAATATATTCAGTTTACTGTCACGTGAGACGAATAAATCCTTACAACTGAGAAGCTGGAATTGAAAAAAAATTGACATTTTTGCTTGAAAAATTATTAATACTTAGTACTCAATAAATAGAGTGCCAATTCTATGATAGATGCTGTCAGAGCCTGACGAACAGCATTGCTGAAAACAGAATAAGTTTGTGTCAACCGTTAAAGAGACTATGATGGGTGCAATCAAATATAATAAGGCTATAAACTATTAAGTGACAACCAAAGAGGCAATTTCATTTACATCTTCAGTTAGAGATTTTGATTTATGAATGACAGCCTGTCTTGCTTTGAGCTGCCCTCTCTAGCTGACTCTGCTGTCACTCAGTCTCAGGTGCAGGTGAAGCCCTGGGAAGTGGCTGCAACGTCCGTCCAGCATACCTGAGACTGCAGTTACACGGAGCCTGGCGCCTGGAGTCTCTCTGCTCAGAAAAAATAGAAGGGGGGGGGGGCCATAGAAGAGAGATACAACATGGCCACCGCAGACAGACTCCACCGCAACTTGTATCTGAGTAGCAGCATCACATTTCTGTCCTTTCACAAAGCCCTCTGGGAAAGGACAGGTCGACAGCCGCTATAAGTACACTGAAAGAGACAGACAGGGCAGACAGAGGAAGACTCCAGCTGAAGCCTGCCCGACCAGTCTGACCCCCCTCCATCACCCCCGCCGCGATCACAAGCCCCGCTCAAGATATGGCCTTGAGGCGGTGCACAGTGAGAGGTGGATGTTAGTAAATGGGTGGACTTTTAAGAGAGAAAAGAGAAGTCTATGTCACCACATAATCCAGGTCCCTTCTCAGAGATAACAGACAATACCTCTTCTTCCACATGTCAGAGAAAGTGACAGCACATAGGAAGACACATGGCTGTCTGCTGAGTCGTCTCGCCGTATACTTGCTGTACCTATGGACGCTTTGTCTGGACACCCCCTCGCAACAATTACACTTTGCATTGTCATTTTCTCTGCCTCGAAATGGAGGCTTCCTAAGGTACCATTCAAAACTGAACGTGAGCATGCCTTACAAAGTCCTGTTGTGTTTGAGCTTTATTTACCTGTGAAACCTGTGAAGTATTAAAACAAGAAACTAATAGGATACTTGAGCATAAAGAAATGCCCTAAAACATACAAGAAGGTGATCATCGTGGATTAGGGGGACTTAACCAGCCAATTAATGAGGCAAATCCAAGAAAAAACATGTAAGCTTTGCTTCTAGGAAATCTGCAGAGAGTGATATGCATTCAGGATATGTCTGTCAAGATCCTGTATTAAATTTAATCCCAGCCAGTCAGTAAGTCTACTCCATTGTGTGTTGTGTGGAAACCCAGTCTCTCTTTTCATATAAATACTTACATTGAGTATAGAACAGTGGATGTTGATAATTTCAAACTTGGTATACAATACAATCAATTAAATTGTCATAGGTGTCAAATGAAAATAAGAATAAAGTATCTATTTTATGTTGTTTTGATCTACAGAGCCATTTTTCTGGGGGTCTCATTCACTGACATGTCTGTCATGACGAATTTAAGTTTCATATTTTCCCCCCTGTCCGTCTTGAAAAGCTCTGTCATCTTGGGCTTGAGGTACAGTTTGCCAAGAGTCTAATGGCCCTTTATGACAGTACAATCTGATGCCTGTCCCGGCTAGCCTCCAGGTAATCCTGTCCACCTCGGCGGCTTAGTCCTGCTCAGGCTTAAGTTGCATATTTTGTTTTTATCAGGACACTGCTGATAAATGCTATCAGCGAGAGAGAAATGAAATATGGGGGGTCCAGCTCCATTCTGCCTGAGCTCCTAGTTGAAATCTAGAGTTGAGGAACAATGACACCTCTATTGGTGGAGCTAGACTGTCGATAGGGTTGAAATAGACACCATATGATTCCCAATATTCACAATAGTCATGTGCGGATACTATTTAATATTTCTTAATATCCTTTTAATATTTGTTACCAACTCTGAGGTGGTACAAATTCCACTCAAACCATTTTAGATTAGAAATGTATTTGCATAAATGCATGATAATTCTGCCGCTTAACACATTCAATCACAATTACAACAACTTTTAGACCTCCAAAATATAATTTAATAAAATCATAAAATTACATGCTAATTTATTTCCAGTAATGTGCGCTAATAGTGCACTAACTCTGTGCCCATGGTCCAATGCCATGGACCTATACTGTACGTGAAAACCACTCACACACTCTTACCATAGGTGATAACCCCCTCTGTGAAAAGCACCCTTATTGGAAGTACCCATTATCTGCAAATTCTATCTTCATGCTGACACCAAGTCATTAGCTTAAGCTGTCCTCTGTGTAAAATCATTGTTAATTTCTTTGGCTATGGTGCACGGTAAATTGACATACTTTTATTGACTGCTACAAATAAATTAAATAGTGGAATGCGCAGATATAAAATATTACACCATTCATGCAGGTGTATTCACATGACTGAGCTCTGTGATGTTTCAGAATTCCACATGAAAAATCAAATAATTGAATGGCAAGATGGTTATACTTTTCTTTATTTAAAGGTAAAATGATTAATGTTCTCTCGACTTCATACTTTGAGCGTTTGCTAACTTGGGCCTGAAGTGCATCTATTGTGCTGTGACGTGTCCCAGGATCAGCACCACAAAAGGGCTTTGTGAAAGATGACACATGTCACATGTCCATTGAGAAATGTTGGCGACCTGAATTTCTAACCTTTTTGCTTTAAAAAGTCTGTAGCTTTCTCCCAATGTGCCTTATCCAGACTTTATCATCCTTCTATGTTGTTGTGTGCTTGATATTTTAAGAGGATCATTACATATTTTGTTTGCTGTCTCCATATCTATCATCACCCATGTGTCTCTTTTCTCCACTTTCCTTCCTTTTCCTCTCCCCAGTCATTTTCTATTTCTCTATCTAGCACACACAGAAACAGACACACCTCTCCTTCTAGTTATAGTCATGGTATATAAAAGTGTGCATGTCCCACACAGCGGGGGTCAGGGGGGGTGGGTGTGACACCTGTCAGGGCCTCATCTGTCATCTGTGTGCAGAGATGGAAATGAGCAGGAGTGACACAACATGCCAGAGGTGACGTTGACGGCTCACCTCTCTACGTCGGCTTCTCAATCAGTTGCACGGCTCACAGCTCGTGTGCTGGTTGGGTAACAATAATTATCGACTCCAAAGCTTTCAGATGAACCGTATTTGTGATGCAGTGATGTCACACTCATTTTGACATTTGAGTTGTGATGCTGTGGATTTGGCGGGAGCAACGTGCACGATCAGTGTCCGTCTGCACATGTTTGATCATTTTAAACTACAAATAAGTTGATATTTATTCTGCCACATATCCATCACTCATACGATCTCCTGAATGCTTAATGTCATGAGAGGCAATAACCAACTCTTTCTCTTACAAATGAAAAGCTGTATTCATAAGCAATCAAATGCACCACTGCCTTACTTGGGCTGGTATGTCCTGTATCTTTTGGTGTCTAACGTTAGCAGACTTTAGATATTGCTAGTTTGCAGACTTTGTTACAATAGCTTAGCATCTTAGCTACTTTAGCAATACCCAATATTGTTATTTGTAGCCTGGGTCTTGAGTTCATATTGATAGGTGATATCCACAGCCCATCGATCCAGCAACTGTAATATAATCCAACTATTTTCATTGTTGATTTGCTATAATCTCTAACTGACTAACCAACCACAATTTGGTTGTACGGAATTCCGTGTGCCTAATCCCCAACATGTGGCCGTCCCTAGCCCCGGAAAAGTCTGTGATTGGTCTGATTGATAAATGAAGCCCTCCTTATGCTTTTGGGCGTCCGTTCGAAGGGGGCCTCTGCGGGTCTGGACTATGTCCAGGAAACCTGGGACAGCCACTTATTAAGTAGTTAGACCCTCAAGACGAGGGCTACAGACAGGGACCGCTGGTGGTCACCTGACTGTGGTTTCATGTTGTGAATGGGACACAATCCACTCTTCTGCACTAAGGTTAAAGGTTGTGTGTTTGTTTAGCCTGGTCAGGTAAAAATATATAATTATTACCACTTTATGAAAAAGAACCAGGAAACAATCCTGTGTGTTTTGAATTTGCATGTTTACAATCCACTTTGTCCACAAGATAGGATAATATGTACAGTTTAATTAAGCATTCTCATTCCTTGTTAACGTTACCCCCTTGGTATCAATTTAAATTCTCTTCACAGGTATTGCTATTTGTATTGGGGGAAGTTAATGATAAAACAGAGAGGAAGGTATGCAAGAGTAGGCATTGAACTCCCCCCCTTTGTTAAAGTCATTACTGTTTCTTAATTGTTTCTTCTCCTTCGATGACTTTTGCAACAAAGATGCACAGTGTGTCTGTTCATCGTCAATTTCACAAGTTTCAGGGGGGAAAAGAGAAATAAACATCTTAAATTAAACAGAGAGGAAAGGCTATATATATACAGTACTCCACAGATGTATAATCATTTAAAAGTTTGCTTATTTTAGTTCTCATTCACAGAAAAATTAGAGTAAGAAATAGTTTGAGACATGTATGATATATCATTTAAGTAATATTGTCTGCAAGAAGCATTAATGACACAAAATCAATCCTCGCACCACAACAAAAGCACCACAGTTCCCACATACTTTTGCCAGTCTGCATTTTCAAATTGCGGTAACAGCCAGTGGTAACAGTAAATGTCAGTTTAGCACAGAAGTCCAGGCAGGCATAAAACCCAAAATGTTTTCTTGAGAATATGGCTCAACCAATGACGCTCAGGATGGGAGCAGAGCACCCTGGGTACAGCCCAGATGAAACACTAGGAGGTGAAAGGGAAAGTGGTGATTTGTCATTAAGACTTTTCAAAGAAAGTCCAATGCCAAGGGTCCAATTTATGCTTGTTATAATTTCACTCCAATCGCTCCCCCATGCCCCTCAACACATTCTTCTTCCAAGTATCCAAAGAACACCACACAAGTTGCAACTGGGAGTATGTGATTACATGCAAAAAAAAATGTCACATTTGTCACAATGCCAGGAATGTTTTTACAATGTTAATATACATTTTCTACTTTGATTCTTAAACATGAATTGTTGTAATCAGTCTCTGTTTAATGTAATGTAATGGTTCATGTAATGGCATCTTTTCAGCAGGATTTGCACCAATGTTTGTCATGCAATTTATTTAGCAACTGCCTCACTCTGTAGTATATGTAATCTACTTTGGCTTCGGATCCGAGCTGTTTCTGGGCTCATTAATACGGAGAGAAGGTGAGGAAAGCCTTTTTCAGTATGACTGCCAGGTAAAGTTTGTCTTGGCCTGCGTAGCGTTTGTAAAACATGCTCTCATAAAACTGAAATCAAACGCTCCAATTCTTGAATGGGATGTTGGAAAATTATTTACGGGCAAATAAAGTTGCGTGCGACCGTGAAAAAAGACGACCAGTTTTGATGTATGGTTCTGTTTAGCAGAAATAATTTTCACTGTCGCCGGTAATTTTCTGCAGACTCTTGTTAATCCTTTGCACACTCTTGAAAGTTGATCATCTAAATGTAACACAGCTCTCTGCAGATGGCAACAATAGTGTGTATGTGTGTAGTGGGAGATACATTACCATTATATTTCAAGAATTCAGAGGAGGCATGCTGCAGGATACCTCTCTGCCTGCACACAGACACAGATGTGCATCATCACTAGTTGATTGTTGGTGACCTCGGCTGATTGAGCTGGTAAAGGGCAGTTACTTGTGCAGCTGGGGCCGTCTGTCTGGCTGGTCAGGGCAGTGGGGTGCTGAGAGGAGAAATGGTAGCGTGACTGCGAGGCACCGCCGACCAGCCATATCATGACCCCAGCAGACACACTCCCAAGTCTGCGCACTGTGCTGCACTTGTTTCCCTGGAAGAGACGACAGAGACAAAAGAGCAAGGAACTTCCCCAGACCTTCATTTGGGTGTTTGGACAACTCTAAGGCCCCCACAGTGCCCCCAGGGGCCTCTCAGCTGGCCTGGAGAGTGAGAGCGACCAAGTAATAAGGCAAAGCAGTGAACACTGAGCAATTACGAGGGGAAGTGTGTGTGTGTGTGTGTGTGTGTGTGTGTGTGTGTGTGTGTGTGTGTGTGTGTGTGTGTGTGTGTGTGTGTGTGTGTGTGTGTGTGTGTGTGTGCGTGTGTGTGTTAGGAGCTGGGGTGATGAGGAATCTATGACATCATTGTTAAAGCAAATTTATAAAAGCCATTTGTCGCATGTATAGCTGCAGTAATTCAGTTTTCTTATTATTTTTAACTAAAAAGTACTTTATTTAAACAAATGTTTGGCATATTAGTTGATGACATGATTTTAGAACATCAATCTTGATTCTGATTATGAGTTTGTGAAAAATCTCCCCTTTAATCGACCATGTCTACAACTTTTATGAACATATAAAGTCTGTTCTACTCTATTATTATCACTCAAGTATACAGGAAACATGCATAAAATCAAATGTTTGCATAGTTAATGTGAGCAGGATAGCCATACCCAGTGTTTTATAGGACAATGACTCATAGTTTCTCCATTGCATGTTTATTTGTTTGTTTATTTGTTGGCCATATATTTTGGTGCATAATGACCCACCTCAGCAAACCACATAAAGCAAAAGGGGAAACATTGGTAATGGCCAATGCACGGCTTATTTTTCCCGCAAAAGTAATTGCAAAAAACTGAATAAAACAGGCTGTGAACAGAAACAAAACCATCAGTCAAGAGAAACCAAAGTGAGCCTTGTCCTGTGGATGTCTATACGTGTTTATTATCCTCATATGAGGCGACAGAAAGAATTTTTTTTTAAAGCTTTTGGTAAAGAAGCCATAGAGAGCTGAGGTGCCGAGGCTTCAAGGAAGTAGATGAAAGGGCGAGTCAAAAAGTCATCCAGAGAGGTTTTTAGCGAGGGGAGAGACAGAGAGGAGAAAGGTTTGGGTGTAGTTACATGAACGCAACTTGGCCTCGTCGGATGACAAATTGTCCGGCAGTGGGACAGGATGGTTCAGCCAGCTGGTTGGCCCCATCGGCGGGTTGATTGATGGTGTTGATGTTCTAAATCGGCCGGCAACACACCGAGTACAGGACTCGTAATAGCACAGCTTTAGATTGGCCCTAGAGATAGCAGGAAGTTGATGGGGGGATGCAAGGAGGGGGTACTGCTGGAAAAAGGACAAGTTCCCATGCATGCATACTGGGATATGAGATTTTGAAAGTGCAGCTGCTGGTTTAAAGAGGCCTACAGTCCACGGAGGTAAAGTTAGAGAGGGGGAAAACATGGGTGGAGCGAGTGAAACTCTATCATATCCCTAACTGTTAAACCATTCTGTTACCCAGGCATCTGCATTAGAACTTGCTTCGGCATTTCTCACAAAAAATACATGCAGGGTCGTCATCACTTTGACAAAAAAGTCTGGGGTCAAGGCGCTATCATTACTGTCAAACAGAGGTCAGACGCTCTCATGTCCACAATCGTCTGATCAACGCGACTACAAGACGAGGAGGGTGGAGGGGGTACCGATGAAGAAAGTACAACTTCCCACTTATTGCAACAGGAGCCCTTTTATCATAGTTTCAGACGGTCTTCATAACATGCTGCACCTCCGATTAAGAGCAAGGCAGTCTGGGATTGTGTGCGAGGTTCTCCGCTCTCGACACACAACAAAGGGTAAACGCAGGGCAGTTTGGGGTCGCACTGGATGCTTTCCACCATCATTGCAAGAAAATTAGATTTTCCTAAAAGTAATTTTAAAGTAAGATTATAGCTCATTATTATCAATGTTAATGGAAACCACCCACCTGCCAAAAAAGATTATTGGAGAGGATAACCTGGTCTTTTGATCTCGAATGAGTCAATTCATCAACATCAACACAATTGCTCCGTAGCTGTCGACAAAACACTTGATGTCGGTGAATTTCCCATGAGAAGCTCTTTCATGAAAAAAAAATAAAGTATGTGTAGCCACTTACTCTAAAGAACAGCATATGTTGACACTCATTACTGATTTTTAAAATAAATAAATCCCTATTTCTTTTACAAGACTGCAGAATCAATATTCCCACGACACACAAACCCGACCATGTGCATGCAGGGGTTTTATAGTAGTTTCCCAAAAATCCTCTCATATAATAGAGTGTGCACTTTTTAAAAAGGCTTTTAACTCTGTGAAGAGATGCTAAAGAGTTTAGAATGATGTAACTTTGAGTTGACCTGTTCACTGAAACACCTATTCTCTTCCATTATGTGAACATCCACAGCTCAGAATAATAAGCATTTAAAAACACATACCTGGTAATATCATCAGTAGCACTGCACGCTGTACACAGCCACACTGTGAAGAGGTTAGCCCCTAGCTCTAATGAAATCAAATCCAGCTGATTTGGGACATAATTAAATCAAATTACATTAAAAATGACAGAAACCTGAATCATGTTTGATTGCTTGACACTAAAGGGCAAAAGGGCTCGGAACATCTCTGCTTTTATTCTGGAAACGTTGCATGTTCATCTGTCAAATACTGCTCCTGTTCATCTTTATTTGATGTGTCAGACGAGTGTGTTACTTTAAAATAAAAGAGGGCTATAATCTGCAAAGAGGGGTTCATCTCATCAAGTATTTTTACTTGTCATCTTTAAACTATGAGCATGATGACATAGATGTGATCCTAACATGTGCCCTCCAAAAGGTGTGAGGAAACATCTACCTCTCAACTATTCACTGGGTGAGTAGACAGTCCTGTCACAGTTGTGTAATGCCCAGAATGGCATTTTAGACATCCTCATGTTTTGCTACTGAGTCTATTCATTCGCCTTTGTAAAAGGCCACACAACACAGAGTAGTTCTGGCTGGCTGGGGGAAGATAATGGGCAAGAAGCCAGAGAGTCGTCTGTGTGAGCTGTTGATGGGCCAACGTCCTTCTGGCCTTGGGCCGCTTGTAGTGGCGTCTATGAACCAGTCCCATTGTTTACAGCAATACATGCGCAGACATAGGCCTACACACACACACACACACACACACACGCACGCACACACACACACACACACACACACACACACACACACACACACACACACACACACACACACACACACACACACACACACACACTCAGGCATAATGGCCAGTCACGAGCACTTGCACATAAAGCAAGTGAATGCCAGGGAGGAAGTCGACACACTAACTAAATTAAATATAATTAAAACTAAATGTATGTGAGCTGTGTTGGGAAACATCACACATTACTAAACAGCTAAATAAATTGGAAAGTTACTTTGAGACGGGTGTCGTTGACTTTTCAATGTATAGCCAAAACCACAACCTTCCCTAATCTTAAAGGAGATGTATTTAATATTCTGAACATTAACATAGCTGCAAACGACTGATATCTATGTAAAGATATAGTGGTGTAATGTCCACCTGAGCAGAGAATGAAGTCACTCTTCCTCTGGGTGGGTGTTGTTATCCCAGCTTCTCCTTGCTTTGTTGACATAGCCGGGTGGATGTGTGTGCTTTTATAGTGCATGTCAGTGCATGTGAGCGTACCCCACTGGTTAGCTCACATCTTCTGCCTTGCACTGCTTTCCAAAGGCGGCTACAGCTGATAACGCCGACAGCATCGTCGAGGCAGCATCCACTGTCCGGTTCCTCCTCAGATAAAAACAGTTGGCTGCATGTCAGCACTTTCGCTGGGGTTAGCATTTTTAGCTTGTTACCACCGTTAGTTGTGGGCCGCTGGCTCGTCATCAACATGTTGAGAGGCAATCGAAATGTTCCCAATCCTGTACCTTACACCTTTAACCAAGGCTTAAAAATACGTGAGACACAACATGTGAACCCCCAATGTCAAATTCCATCAAATTCCATGTGCTTTGTTTAATTTGGTAAAGCAAATTAGCAGTTTATAAACAGTGGTATTAAAATATTTTATGAAACGCTCGGGTCTCGCTCACACATTTGTTCAACATTTGAGAAATCATGTTGACAAACAAACAAATGAACATAGTCACACTGTCTGATCCATACCACAACCCCTCCTCTACTAATGTTGGTCACTTTTCACCCTTGGCAGACTAGTGCTGTACAAATGACAGAGACAGAGCAGGCCTTGCAGCTGTGTTTCTGAGACCTCACCCACCCCCTAAAGAGGAACACACACACACACACACACACACACACACACACACACACACACACACACACACACACACACACACACACACACACACACATACTTGTTCACACCTACCACCTACTGGCACAGCAGTAGAAAAAAGACAACTGTGGTTACCTCACTATTATGTTCTGTGACTGTGTGTATGTGTGTATGTGTGTGTGTGTGTGTGTGTGTGTGTGTGTGTGTGTGTGTGTGTGTGTGTGTGTGTGTGTGTGTGTGTGTATGTGTGTGTGTGTGTGTGTGTGTGTGTGTGTGTGTGTGTGTGTGTGTGTGTGTGTGTGTGTGTGTGTGTGGTTGATTGTCTCTGTCTCCTTTATCTCATTCTCCCCATGTCTCTCTCTCCCTCTGCCCCCTCCCTCTCACTCCCTTGTCCTCCTCCTCTCAGATCCTTCTTCCTAGCCATGATTTCACAGACCTCCACTTACTCTATTGTGCCGAGGAACAAAAAATAAAAGAAACACAATCGCCCTGTCCTCTTTCTCATCTTAATAAGCAGCTCCAAGTTTGCTAATTACACGTTCAGCCCGCCGCATGAGTTTCTATGCAGTGTTCACATCAGGGAGAAAGCCATTGACTCCGCTGTTGAGGGGAGCAACTATTAGAAATGACTGACAACTGTCCCCCCTCCCCCTTTGGTTGGGGCGGCTGTAAAAGTGAGAACAGCGACGATCAATTCCGTCTCCTCGTTAGAGAGTGTGTCCCTGAACACCACCATGCAACCATCGGAGCAGCCTGCGGACCACATACGATGCAAGGCCCATAATCCATTCCATAACCTATCGCCATGTGCTGCCTATTAATGGGGTTTCTGCGGAGCAAGCGCCGAGGAGACGGCCAGACTGAGGGTTTTCTTCTGTGGCGGAAGCCAATCTGTTTAGGATTAGGGGAATAACTGGTGTGGCTGACACCGAGGCATCCAACATGCAGGGCTAAGGAGAAGAGAAGGGAAGAGCAGAGAGCGAGAGAGAAAAGGAAGGAGTGAAGTGAATGTGTTGACAGGGACTTGATAGTGTTTTGGCAGAAGTCTGTCTGGTCATTGCTGATGGTTTGAATCTATAACGGTTGATTGTACAAAAGCTGAGAGCCATCTGTGGTTGTTTAGTCCATTGCACTGCACCAAAGCATCTTCATTCCACTACATGTTAATTTCCATTTTGGTTGATTGTTGCAACTTCCAGGTATTCATAAACGGAACGGTTTTGGAGTATCATCTTATCCGAGATCATCAAAATAAAGGAAACACTGTTCTCCTCCTTTCTTTTTCCAGACTGTTTGAAGCAGAGACATACCTTATCTGACTCCTCCACACAGAGAGGCCTTCTTTTGTGAACCAGTGGCCCACTCAGCCATTATGATGGCAATGGCAATCTTGATGATTAAAGACCCGTGGAACAAACTGGGCTACCTGTTGCCATGATGTCATGTCTAGTCTAGAGCAACTGCAATCATTAAGATGTAAGGCCATTAGAGAACTTTACTGGATGCTGTTTATGGAAAAATATCAATTAGCTCTTGGCTACAAAAAAAGCTGTTAATGTTTTGGACCTGAAGTTCTGCCTGAACTCTTATAGGGGCAAATGTGGATTTTTATTTTTGGTAGGTGATGTATAAGAAACAGCTGTGTCTTGAAACCACACTTTTTTGTCGAGACTTGACGCAAGCAATTATCACTCTTGGATTAAAAAGGTCAGCTCTTCAGCTCTTGGCTCTTGGGTTAGTGGTGAATGGTTGGGTTTGGATTTGATAGTGCATAATAATCTAACAGTGCAGAGTTACTATTAGTTGGAAGAACTGGACAGATTTGAATTGATCAAGTTTATATTTCAACCATTTTCTGATAAGGTTGTCTGGCATTACTCACAAATGTATTGTAATCAGTAGTTACATAAAACAAATAGTATGAAACAGAAAATATGACATTTCCCCTCTACACAGCATTTTAGCGCCTTTCAGCTCATTGTGTTGGCTCTCCAGCCCGCAACTTCACTGTTTTTGTTCACTGTCACCCACTTTCATATGTCAGATTTACAAATGTATGCTACCTGTTCAGCACTAATCTGCAGAAAGACACAATTAGCAATTAGCTGGTGAACATAGTGGAGCATTTAGCAGCTTCAGTGAGTTGTTGATGACCAAAACAGAGTTAAAAGGAGAGTAAATATTGGGCTAACATTTGCTTGGTGAGCAAAAATAAATCTCTAAATTAATACTAATGTTGCTGTTCATGGGTAAAGGCAACTGTTGACATCGGCATATTAAGAGACCAATATTAGAAAACAGAACACATTTAAGGGCATACAAGGTATTGTTTCTGTTTGTATTATTTAGTATTTAACCATAAAGGTTTAACAATTATAAAACTTCCGCGGACTCAGTGTATGTTCACTTCTCTTCTCTTCACCTGTCACATTTGCTTTGCCTCAAACATCCAGAATATTGGCCACTATAAGTATGATGCTTTATGTTTACAACTGTTCTGTGTTTTTCTGTCATATTCACGGATGCGCAAAGTTAAAAACTGAGGTTAAGTCGAGCAGGCCACCATTCTTTAAAGAAAGAAACTGAGGTGAGAGTGAGGAGGTTGAAGAGATGCAGAGCAAACAGCCATTTAGCAGAAAGGTTGTTACAGATGTGTAGACACACACACACACACACACACACACACACACACACACACACACACACACACACACACACACACACACACACACCTACACACCTACACACATTGCTCTCTATGTGCAGAAGCCCCTGTGATAACATATTGCTTGTTTCCTCACCTCACTGCACAGTTGATAGGGTTTATAGGACCTACTCAGCCGTTACCAGATTCCAGCACAGCTTCACCTCCACCTCTGCAAATCACAGTGACAGCCATCCATATGTGTGGATGAACTAACAAATTTAATGCGGATGAATTCTTCTTCTTTCCTCCTCTGTCTTTATTTCATTTATCACCAAATCCCATCCTCCCTCCGCCTCCAACCCTCTCACAGGTGGCTGTGCCCCGTCCTCACTCACATGGAAGGAGGCTTTTCTCATCGCCCGGATCCTCGGCCTCTGAAGCGCTCCTCTGGGAGATTCCACCAGAGCACCAGGCCCACACTCTTAATGCAAATGTGCAGACACACTCAAATTGAACACACTCTCTCACACACAAGTAGCACAGAGAGACACACACACACAGTGTGTAACACAAGATACCTATGCAAGCAAATTAGACAAACAACAAAGCACACACCTTCTCCTCCTCGGGCAGTGTTATTTTTGGCCCGGCTGGGACATATGTCACTGGGGAGTGCGTGTAGGGCCTGGTTAATTAGGGCTACCTCAAAGCAGGCATTAAAACGAAGGCGATATTTATTAGGCAGCATTTTAGCTGCTTGTCATGAGTGCGTGTCAGTGCTGTAAAACAAAGTTTAAAGGAGAAAATCTGAACATTTTCTGAAACTAACCATCGCGACCCTGCTGCTCACGAAGAGATTGACATTTCAAGTTTCTTTGCTCCAATTCATGTAAAATACATCCTGGTGTTGTGCTCCGTGTACACTCTCACGGAAGATGTATCCCTCTCCCAGTAGTATTTATTTGTTGTAATCAAGAGGACAGAGAGATGTGTGTCCCCTCCTGCTCGCTGTACATGATTGCTCTTCCATCAGAGGTACATCACTGTTCCACACCAGAAGCGTGTGATAATTTACGATGGCCATTTTGAGGTGATTATGTAAAAGCAGACTTGTTTAATTTTGCATTGAAAGCCAATAAAACCCAGGAGTAGTGTGAGCTAGTGTTACTTTAACTGTTGTTGTGACGAAAAATGTTTTACACCCAGTAGGTGTTGATGTACTTTACAAGGGAAAAGAACTTCAGTATCAATGTGCGCTGGATTTATGTATTCCCCTACACATACTTATTTCTTCAGAAGGGTTAGAGTGTGTGGTCGGCCACAGTACAAACAGTTCCCTGTTTACAATAGAGCATGCTGACTGCCACAATGCTATAATGACATACAGTGTATATGGCAAATATAGCAACATGCTGTCAAAAAAATAGTTTTTAAGCTACATAGCCCACTCTGATAGATATCTGTTGGCTTTGATGTGCTAACAGTGACAGCGCTAACCGAGACTACTCAAAGCTGGCTCATGCAAGTATACAATTACCTGCATATGCCTGAAACCATTCATGGGTTAAAAGCACAAAAGCTTACTCACTCAAGTAACATTTTCATACATCACCTCTTATTTGGGATATTACATGAGTAATGTTAGCATGTATAAAATGCTGTTTTCTATCACAATATACCAGGTAGATATAGATTAATGACGGTGTTTTGAGATGGAGGAAAACCTCATATGACATCACAGTGTTTAAAAGGAAAAAGTTACCCAAAGGTTCTACACTGACAATTACTCATCATAACAGCCAGACAAATGTTATCATAACAGCCTACTAAATGCAAATAATATTTTGCATTCTGAGCTGAAATTGATGCTTCCTTCTTAGGATTTTCCACCCACAACTTTTGTTATTCTCGTATTGATCTAAGCACAAACTTTTGGTCATTACGGTTTATGTGATGTAAAACACAGGAGTATTCACTTTTCATTTTCTTTCCCTCTTAAGGGGAATTCCAGAAAGTAGTCCATTCGAGGAAAAGCAAACATCCGCCACTTTTTTTCAGACCCTTCGGTATGACATTGATGAGACGTGTCACACGCAAACTCTTGTCACCTGTTTGTCTTCCTCCAGCAAACACAAAGACTATTGTTTTTGGCCGTGTATGGAGTATTTTGGCCACTTCACACCTGTCATTCACGTCACCCCGTCCATTCAACAACGTGAAGGGAGGTTGTTGTTTTTCTGTGAACTGCACTCATTTTCCCAGTCAATGGACAAAAATGTGATAATTGCATTTATACAAAACAAACTACCGAATAATTTTTCCCACAAAGACAAATTAATGAACAACCAACAGATGTGTTCCTCCAATGAATGACTTTAAAAAATACTTCAGCCCGCACGTACCCCTTAAGGGGTACGTGCGGGCTTCTACAGGTGTTCTACAGCTCATATGACCTTGATATGAATACCAGCCCCTATTGTCCTTGATCTCTAAAGAATCAGCAACTCCTTGCCTTTAAAAATAAAAAAATAAAAAAATAAAAAATATTATTAATTTTCTGCATAAATTTGATCAAAAGTCAAGAATCTGGTCAAAAAATTAGTCCTCGGTCGCTCCCCAAGTTTTTTGAATTGTATTTTTGGTGACTTCCCATCATGTCCCAGAGTAATACTGCACCTCTTTAGAAAGATTAAGACCTAAATCATCCAAATATGCAATAATAATCGCAATAAACACAAGCAATTACATGTTTTCAAGCCTTTCCAGTCCAAAATTCATGTTTTTCGGTTCAGAAATAAAGAAATTAGCCTTTTTTACATAAATCTTCGTCGCACCATAATGAACCACTACTTGAAATGACCGTCTGCTTCCGCTTGTGTCATCTGACGCGGTTTCAGATGCCTTTGAGGAACGACGAAACCGTAGGACCTCAAAACGCGGAGAAAAAAATATATGAAATATAGCCGTTGCTTTCTCGCAGCTCACGACGTTGTTAGGGGTACTAAATTAGCTAAATAGTGAAACGTTATAATCGCTCAGTCATATTGAGGAGCTTTACTTTATTACGTAATTATACAAATATAACGATCTTTTTTGTTAAATGTAGTCCATCGTTTCTCTTCTCAAAAGGGTTTAGAGTACTTTAGCCTTTTAAATTTATTAAATCGGACCTGTGGTTGATGATTTAGGAGCGTTTGTGTAAAACTAAAAAGCACTTCCTCATTATCGAAAAATCGGGGGGGGGGGGGGCTCCGGGGGCTCGGGCGGATGAGGTTAACGTTAAGTTGGATTCTCACATTATCTGAGAGTAGATTGTTGTACAAAAGGCATCAAATATTGTGTTCTTATTTTTCACTATATTGCACATACGACAGCTCCTGTAACATAGCTGTGTGAGCTGGTCGATTTTCAAGTGTCTATAGTTTCATGATTCTTGGCCTGGAGGGTTGTGGTTTGCAGTAAGGGTGCCAACAGAGGCCATGTGATAGGCATTACCTCAGAGCAAGGGAACATGGAAATGATTACACATTAAGAGCTTTTTAATGTTCATTAACACTTCTGGCTCCTCTTAAGCCTCAACTTATATCATGGCTACTTCTCAGTTTAGCTTACATGTAGTTGTAAAAGTGTGTAAAACAAAGCATGAAGCTGAAATTAAAACTGTTCACATCCTTGGACAAAAAGAAAAATAGAAATACTTAAATTGGGTTAAATTTGCACATTTCTGTGTAAGTTTGTGTCATTCTGACTTTTTTTGAGCAAGTGCCACCATTTCTAGATATTATCCAGACCCTCTTAAGTCTCCATAAACATGGAGTTAGTATGCTGCTACTGGTATTTATACAAAACCACTTAACACACATCACATGAAGCCCAATTTGTCACAAAGAGACTGAAAGTGGAGCGCTCACTAATAGCTGTAAACTTGTTTTTTTGGCAAGTTTACCACCGTTTCCAAAGTTTTAAACAAGGATGACAATGCACAAGTTGCTCATTTTCCTGCAAGTTACAATTGTTTGTTGTTTCTGCGATTAGAGGCACATATCAAACTTGCTGAAAGTTATTGAGCTCGTGCAGTGATTCTTAGTACAGCACTGTCGTAATAGACTCAAAAATAGGTATTTTACACCTTGCGTGCATGCATAAATGTGAATGTATGGTGAAAGCAGCATGATCACCAACTAGAATTAAACGTAGCTCCATTACACTATTTAAAATTATTACTCCGTCTCATAATTTTATGAGGACCCATTCAATGTTTTTCTCCAGTTTTCTCCACTCCACTTTAACTTCATACCTCCTTGGCCCTGCCAGAAAAAATATTTGGTGATGGTCACATGCTTCACTGCAGAAACATCATGCAGAAAAATGGGGGAAAAGGTCAATGCACTAACTCTATTAGGGAGTTGATGAAATGGAGGTCGGGATTTCTGATAGACGTGTTACATTCATAAATATGATTCTTTGTGCCATTCCCCTTGATCAAACCTCAAAAGCGTTTCCTTGATTTTACAGCAGCGGCCATCTTGATTTCTCCTACTGGCACGATTTGGCCTGCACAGATTCATAGGATTTAGGACACAAAATGAGGCTTACAAATGCTGGCAGACACAAGAAATTGAGACTAAGGGCTTCACCAAAACCATATCACTGACCCAGACACTAATCACAGGGTGCTTACCCAAGTTTTGATAGCTGCTGTATATTCATGAACGTGCAACCAGACGATTAAGGGAAAATAGTCAGTTATCATTTTCCTCTGCCCCTTTTGTTATTATGCGACACAAGGATTCATCTTGTCAGCTGTCAGGGATGCCTTACGTATGATGGTATCAGGTGGACTTTATGACGGATCATTCATGTTACCTGATATCTCAAACTAATGCAAAGGTAAAGTACTCTCAATGAACTTGATAGCACACAGTTCAAACCCATGAAATTTCCACCAAGCAAACTCCAGTGCTGAGAAATTAAGCCAACGCGGAAGTGCCAAAAACTGCAGATCCTCAAATGACCACAAGGCTGGCTCCAAATGCGAGTCAATCCTCATAGACCTGCATGTAAATAATGCACAACTTTATGTTATTTTGGTCTCTCTAGAAAATGCCCCTGTTAATGACTGACTAGAAGGGGAGTCAATATGTTATATTAAAGCTTGATGTTTGGCATAATTGATGGCGTGGCCACTTTGAGTGACAGGTGTATGCCGTCTCAGGTCGCTATCTGTCTGCTCTGCTGCATCCCCTGGGCCACATTTCTGCCCATTTTTAGAGTTAGGCTGCGTCGTGGCGACGGCTGGAGCTGCCTACTTTGCTGATTTCCTCCTTTAAAGAACAATTCCACATTTTAGGAAATACATTTATTTTTGAGGAGGATAAGAAGATTGATATCAATGTTGTATTTGTGTTGGCTATGGAGCTTAAGGACGATTGTGTTTACAAAGCTTCACATAAAAAAACTGGGAGCAGGGGAAAAAGCTAGTCTGGCTTTTAATCCAACAGCATGAACAGAAATGTCAAACCAACAGTTCGCAAATTTAGGGTGAGTGACGAGTTGGAGCCATTTCTTAACAAAACAACAAGTTTATGTGTCGCATATGCACATAGCATTTCTGGTTAATGTTATAGTGGAGGTGGCCAGCTCTGCTCGCTTTCCATCTCTGTTGGGGTTTTGCTCATGTTTTGTTTCAGTACAAAGGAATTTGAATTCCTTTGGAGGGGTGCTACTCGACTGCACTGAGTACAAATACATTAATAGACGACGATGACAAATATGATAAAAAATACTGTTAGATTCTTAGCTTGTGGAGGGGTGTTGTTAGCTTAGCCATGCTAGCTCCTGCCATGTGCTTAGAGCCCATAGTGCTCATGCTATTTCCCTGTTCCGCCAGTTTTTTGCACTTGTGTAAATGTGGCCACTCTGTTTATCAGACGCGCTGCTTTGAGTATCAAGCTAACTTTACTCTGAGGCAGTTGAGTTATTACAAATTCAGCAGATACATTTATCAGCTATTGTGTGTCAAATTCAAACTGCTTCTACACATTAGCTCTCAGTAGGTTTTGTGTAATGCTAGTTTTCTCCACACTTTGTCCTTGTATTTTATTTACAGGTTAAATGTACAAGGATAGAATGTGCTCATTCGTCAACATTTGAGTTATAAGCTTATTTTTTCACTTTGGACAAAGCCAAGCTAGCTGTCTCCAGTCTAAGCATGGTTAAACATGTTTTGACTCCGGCTCAATTGAAGACATGAAACTCATATCAGTCTTCTCAGGTCCCTCTTGGAAAGCTATGCATGATTCCCAAACCACTCATTTAATACATTACTAATAACAAAGACCTAAACCTGACTTCTGTGAGAAGATCGCTAAAACAACATCTTCCATCATCAGTATGGTTTTTGTGATTAATACTTCTGGGGTTCAGATCAAACAGTGGTTTACTCTGCAAATTGGAAGGGCCTTGCAAAACTCCCTCCAGTCTTGATTAACTTGATTAATTGATAACACAGCCTTGCTGCGCGAGAATTATTCAACGCTAACGTCTAACATATTATTGAAAAGCTGAGGCTGAAAAATGGCAAAGGGACACATTGGTTTGTTTTGGCTCGGGAGCCTTGTTCCATTCTACGAAATGGGTTTGCAGACTACTGGTGTGGAGCCGCTCTCTTTTATTTGACTATGTGCCTCACTGTGAGAAAGGAAAAAATGGCTTTGTATAATCACCAACCAGCCACATGCCCTCCCCACTCCCCCCCAAAAAAGGGGAAAAAATGTTGGCAACTGTTTTTTTGTGCAGAACATTAAAAAGAGAGCATGAGAGAGAGAGAGAGAGAGAGAGAGAGAGAGAGAGAGAGAGAGAGAGAGAGAGACGTTTCTGACCGCAACTCATAAACCGCACTTTATTTAGACTGGCGTGCATCCATTATTTGTTCACAGGGGCTTTCAGTCAGTCAGAGGGAAATATGTTCCAGCATCTGGGGGGAGGAGGAGAGAGAGGGGGATGATGGAGGGGAGAGGGAGTGAGGAGGTGGGACGAACTCTTGCCAGGTGTTGGCCGTTGCCATGGCGTTCCATCAGGCGACTCCATCGCGGCTCGGCGGGCTCATCAGAGGCTGAATGCCAATGGGAGGGCATCTGTGGCGTGGAAAAACCGAAAGTGGCTCCAAAGCACTGGGCTCAAACCGGGCCAGTTTCCCTCGCTGCCACCCACCTCACGGGAATGTATAGAATGTGACCTGTTTGTGCGCCGCATGATTGACAGGCAGAGTCACCTGTAACGCACTCAGGGCTGGCTTTCGCCGTTAAATGTGTCACCGCGAAGGTTTTCTGTGACATATCGAAGAGAGTTGGGTTTAAAATAGGGCTTGATCATTCTGGTTAGGTGGGTGATTTTCTGGTGAGCAGAATGATGTGCAGGCCTTCCAAGTACCAAGCTTGTATGGGTTTTATTTTTGGGGTGGATTCTTCAGAACGATATGCTCCAGCTGCAACTGGGATGTCATTTTTACACCCACAAAGCAAATCTCGCTTCAAAATTCCAAATATCACAGACATTTTTTTGTCTGAACCGCTCCTCTGCTGCTACGGTATGAATGGTTTACATTATGATCCTCTCCACTACCCATGGTTCCTAGCAAGCGGGTTCCATGCTCATGAATATGATGTGGCATTGTTGGAAATGTCACCATCGTCATCATTGATACACAAAACAGCCCTATCTCTATTCACCTATATTCCAAACTGTACACGTTCGCAAACTGAATAGGCCTCGCTCGCTGCAACTCTTAGCAACTGTTGCTATGTGTAACATTGTTGAACTCCACCTCTCGCTCGCTCTTCAAACGCGAATGACTAATCCATCACAGAGCACACTGAAAGCTCTTGGTGAGCCTCTGGAGCCGCTTGACGCCCCCCGTGACCCTCTCCTGGATGTTTCCTCATTACTTTATAATGTATTCACGCTTATGCTTCCATGGCGCTCGCCCTGGCCTCGTAATGGGAGGAAGCAGTGAGCTGTTCCAATGCATACGAGCCCGGCACAATTTGCACTTCATTTTATTAACAAAAAAACAGCCAGCCCAGCTTCTGGCGGTGCCTTGCCAAAAAAAAGCTCACCAGGCTCCACTGTGTGCACCGCCGACAGATTCCCTTGCAATGTGACGACAGGATAGAGTCTCTCAGCATCAGTGGGGTACCTCCGCTGGCCCCCGGGAGATGCTGTCATTATGCGTGTTTGCAATCATGGGAGCTGAATACCTTGGCTGGAAGTGCGGGAGAGGACTGAGGGAGGCAGAGGGAGAAGGAGGGGAAGAGATTGAGGGAGAGAGAGAGAGAATGAATGTTTCGGCTCCTCTGCGGTGTTTGGAGCTTTCTGAAATGCATGTGCTATCATAGCAGTGTTGTGTTTACCACAGCAGGAGGCAAACACAGAGTCACAGTGGAGAGGCGCGGAAACGGCAGACACAGTAAAATGAGCAAAATACATACATTAGGACTCTCTGTATTCACGACACACGAGCCGAGCCGAGGGGGGGGGGGGGGGGGGGGGGGGAACTCATTTCAATATAAATGGAAGACAAGCAGGGGAGTGTGTGTCTTTATATCAGCTTTTTGAACATCTCTTTTTTTTTCTTTGCTTGCCCCATGGAAATATCCAGCAGAAGCCCTGGGACGAGCTGTGCTGGGAAGTCAGGATGTCAATGTTAATTTTCTCCCCGTTGCTAAGAAGACTCTCTCTCTCTCACACACACACAGAGAGGCCCTGGTTCCCTCCCCCATGGTCACCGCATTTTTAGTCAAAGAAGCCTTTCTGTTTCCAGTCTTCCTTGTGCAATCAGACATTGAGGAACATCTCCGCATCGGGCCGCTCCGTAGACCGGGAGACCCCAACATCTGGGGGCTGTATTGATTTCCAGGGGGGGGGGGGTCTCCCTAGTGAGCTATTCAGAGCAGCTACTTCCGCATACAGCCAATCTTTCAGCTGTGATTGTCATGCTTGCGTTTTGATGGCATGGTGTAGTAGCCGCTTGTCTTAGTAACACAAGCAAGCACTTTAATATATCAATACCATACTCCCCTTTGAGCCATGAGGCTTTAGCTGGTGGCCACATCAAGGGGGACGTGCTAATGTGAGGACAAGTTGCAAGGGAAGCATTGTTAACACTAAACATTTTTTTGTCTGTCAACGTCTAGTCAAAAGTGGAAATCACTGACACAAATAGCTGTTGTGTGGCTGCCTCAAAATGATCCGTCTCAGCCGCCGTAGTCACCTTTGCGACTGACACGCTGTGGTGGTTATCATGTAACACATCAGGAGCTTAAGGGGGTTTAGATGATATGCACTGCCAGGCATAAACCCTCTTTCCTTTCCTGTTTGTTGTCTGCCTGCAACGGCACACACACACACACATACACACACACACACACACACACACACACACACACACACACACACACACACACACACACACACACACACACACACACACATACACACATACACACACACACACACTCATCACAGCTCAGGTCATTTAATAACCACATCTCATCTGTCATTTTCTGAGCTGCCTTGTTGGTAAAGCATTTTCAATCATTCAAATGAGCATTCAAATCAATCAATCACAAGAGGAGTTTTAGAGTGGAAATAGTAAAGAAGCATTGCACTGCTCAAAGCCTTAATTGATTTCTACCTGCAGCATCATTTCATTGTTTTCTTCGTCCTGAAAGTCTTTGTTCATGTGATTCTTTCCAAAAAAAATCTGCAACAAGCTCAGTTTTAGGCTTTCATTTGACAAATCGATACATGTTTAAAATAAACAGCAAAGAGAGGTGTTGTGTGCTGTGTTTTATTCCGTTTCATTCAGTGAGATACAGCCCAGAGGTTTCATTTGAACCTGACAGACTTATTTACATCACAAATAGACAATTCTGCAATTACAATAAAATTAATGCACTTTACACATTTCTTAAATTTGGTTTAAACACAAATATGTGTAATTCAACTAAACGTTAGAAATGCATTATACTTCTTAGCCTTTATTTCACTCTCAGAACTAAACGAGGACTTTAGACTAAATGTCAAAAAACATTGAAAAGAGTGCAATGTTACATCTTCAAATGTCTAAAAACACATTCAGTCAACTGTGATATGGAACAGAGCAGCAAATGCAAATTGAAGAAGAAAATTCGCTGACATAATGAATTGATTATCAAAATAGTTGCAGATAAATTGTGTTTGAGAATTAATAAATTGTACATGCAAAGCACATCGGCCTGTAACGTGGAAAATGAGAAAAGATCTTAAACTGATTTCTTATAAGTGCATATGCAGGCAACAGAGATGCTGGCTGAGGGCTAAACAACAAAAAGACAAAAATGACAGGGATTTCACCATTGAACCCCTTTAGCGGGCCACTGACACATGAATGAGGGCAAAGAGAGAGAAAGGAGAGTAGAGAGAGAGAGAGCGCGAGGGAGGGAACGAGAGAGAGAGAGAGAGAGAGAGAGAGAGAGAGAGAGGAAGAAAAAAAAGAGTAGACAACCAATTTGGGAGTAATGCAACTAAAAACTGACAAGTGTAATTTCATCCATCTGGGCCGATGTGTAAAAAGTGCTGCTCCAAACATTCCCCATGATTCCCCCTGATTGATCTTCCCCTGGTCTGAAACACCTATTATTAGCCACGAGCCTAATAGCACCAGGATGGCTCAGCGCTCTCCCAGGGGCCAATTCTCCGGTCATCTGCCCCTCACTCACCACAGCTGTGGAAACCAACCAGGGAGAGGGAGGAGAGAGGGGGAGGGGGTGCATGGAGCTGCCAAGAGGGGAAGGAGGCGTACCTATTGGGGGCGGGGGGGGGGGGGGGGGGTGAGGGGAGAGGAAGAGGGGTAGAGTGGGTATGAAGAGGAATATGGAGAGGAGAGAAGGGGACGGGATGGAGGAGAGTTGGAGACCGGCTGGACATGCGTGGAGGGAGGAGGGGGGAGGGACATGAGAGGAAGGTGGGCGTGATGGAAAAGCCAGGGAGAGATATTGGAGAGGGGAAACAGGGAGACAAAGAGAAAAAAAAAGTTATTCATAAGCATTTCCTGAAAAAACAAAAATCAATTTCACCTTTTGCTGATTGAAATGATTTAAAAAAAAACATTACACAGTATATTCACTAGCTTTGTACTCATTTTAATTATTCATTTGGAAAAGAACAAGAGTGAAAAGGCTGTCACGGACATGATGCCTGACTCGTGCTCATCCATCCCCAGCTGAGGAGGCCGACAATACTCCAGAGGAAGCTCGGCACAATGAGCTTGTTTAAATTGAATTAAAACTGCATGGTCGTACAGTAGTTTCAGGTATAACGATACAAACATGGTCATGTCTAGTTTTTGTTTTACTTAAAACATTTGAATTGTTTTAGTTTACACATCATATTGCTTTAATTAACTTTTAAGTATAGTTTTCTTTGATTACGCTTATTTTAGATAATCTAAATGGACCTTTAACGGTTTATGCAAAGTCCCCATATTTACCGTTTGAAAACAGGTTTAGGAAATGGTTTGTAACCCACTAAAATTGTGTTTGTAATCAAATATAAGTGAATAACAATATTGTGAAACACAATTGCATTAATATAATATATGTCTTCATAGGAGAGGTTATAATTGTGACAATTTTACTTAACCCATATCTGCTCACAACGTATTATAAACCATTTATTAAATGTTTACACACGGCTAATACATGCTCAATAGACGGACTTAAAGTACAGGGTGACACATTTTTTTAAAATAAAAATCATAGAGATTCACAAATTGCTCTGTTTGATGGAGTCAAACAATATTCAAGGTTGAACAAACTTAGAATGAATGTGGCCAAATCCATGTTCAAGGTCCCAAACCCAGATCTGCCATGATGATGCCCAAGGTTAGATGTCAACAATAAGAAAGTTTGCAACATGAAACTCAGGGAGAAATGTTGATTGCTGTCTGGCTCTTTTTGGTGATTTTGCGATGGATTAAGGTCAGAAGTCATCTGTTAATCGGCCCTTCAGTCTCTTTGATTGAGTGAGCCCTCAGGTGAGGCGTAATGCATTTTCAAG
Organism: Myoxocephalus aenaeus; assembly: GCA_038501785.1. Classification (NCBI taxonomy): domain Eukaryota; kingdom Metazoa; phylum Chordata; class Actinopteri; order Perciformes; family Cottidae; genus Myoxocephalus; species Myoxocephalus aenaeus. The sequence goes on along the minus strand of JBAMJR010000170.1, from coordinate 6,082,290 downwards.
GGCAATGATGGCAATAATTGGATACCTTCACTTCACTAAAATGGACAAAGTCCTAAAAAATCTCCCCACTCGAATCTGACAGTTCAGAGCAAATGAAAATAAAGGCTCTGAGGGCTTTCCAGCCAACAAATTAATAACTATGATATTATGAGGCTGGCTATGGACACGATCTCCTGGCCAAATCATTACGCTGATCTGTGATCTGCGGTTTGTTAACTAAGAGGACCCTGAACTGTCGGGATACAATTGTTTCACAGCAGTATAGGATTCCTAATATTTTAATTATCAAGGCTCAAGCGAAGTGTATGGTCCCGGTTGATTCATAAATATATGTATTATCAAGCTGCATGGCACAGAATCGTTGTGGGCCATTAAATTGATGAGATTTTGTCTTTTACTTTTCAGTTGCTTATTTTCTAAAAACAAATGCTAACGTGGTTCTTCTGAACATTTGAAAGAAGGATGGTTAATTTATTAGCTGTTTTTAGCAGTGAGACACACCTCATATTACACACCTAATATGATAAATGGTTTTCATCTGCATTATATGTTCATCACAATATAGCCAATTTAGTTCCAATTTTGTACTTTTAATTTAATTCATATGTGGCATTATTAAAGGGCTTAGTGCATTCTGACATGCTTCTTTTGTAAACCTCTTACAACAATCATAATTATGTAACTTTTTGTTCTACCTGTTGTATATTTTGGCGTTTTTATGAAATACTTTTAAGGATTAGCTGCAGTATATGATAGCAAATGCAATATTTAAACACTGTAAAAACAAACTGGAGATGTGACTCATGTAATGATGATGATGATTATGATAATAGCAACAGCAACATTAGAAGCACCAAAATAAAGATCAAGAGCCGGCTAATAACAATAGTAATATGAATGGTGATGATGACGATGCAGGTAAGAGCTGTGAGGAAGAAAATAGAAGACAATAACCGTAAAACACGATTTCTAATCAGAATCTTTGTAAAAGCAAAAAAAACTTTGTTTATAACAGATCATTTTTAGGTCATTGCACTTTTACATTCGTCAGTCTGAAGAGGAATATTTCCTTCTGTTTCTTATCTTCAATGCAAAATAACCAGAAATCAATTGGCAGACTCAGCATCTGAACATTGGATTGCAGGCCTATACAATATATATATATATATATATATATATATATATATATATATATATATATATATATATATATATATATATATATATATATATATGTAGATATATGTATATATGTAGGGTTTGCACAAATGCACTCTGTTAATCCAACTTTCTGTGAACAAGACGACGCACAGGGCCAACCCAAAAGCCAGCCTGATGTGAGATGCAGTTTCAGGTAGGAGTGTCTTAGGGTGCAGCAGACAAAGGTCCACAGCTTTCACCTGACAGACTCCTACAACCCTCCTGAGAACACGAGCAGACCACACCACATTTCACCAGGTGTGACTCCCTTTCTCTACACTTGTTTTCCACTTCGTTTCACAACGTGCTCTTAAATTTCAAGCTCTTTCATTTTCCAGTCAGTGTTGGCTATTGTGTGCAGCACTTCCTCCAGTGTGGCATTCATTCCTGCATGAGAGCCAGGCACACACACACACACTCACACACACACACACACACACACACACACACACACACACACACACACACACACACACACACACACACACTACTTTATTAGTTTGCAATGTGTGTTTTGAGGATGTGTGCGTGAGGGGGTTCTTGTGGGAGATGTATCTACAAAATATTCCCACTGAACAGGATTGCTCAGTATTTTCACATATAGACTATTCATAAAGTTTCATCCTATAAAAGATCAGCAGTAGTATATTTTATCTTGTGTCAAAGCACTTCATGGAGAGTTTTGTATTCCTGCTCAGAGTTTATTCCTCTTTTATAAGGTTCATCTGGTTGCGATTGAATCTCAGATTCAGGTCTGAGTGAGATTTTATTTGGTGATAGTGGTTGTATTTATCCAGCAGATCCTGCTCCAAATCTTAAATCTCACTTTCATTATTATCCTATAAAGACAACAGTTAACACGTCTACGCAGGCGTATCCCATAAAAATGTCCTCACACTAGTCCACACATGCCTTACAAGGATTTTTTATACAGGACTCATGTGCAGTCTGAAACGAAGAATTGTGTACCAAGTTTCCTTCGTTTACTTTAATCCCTCGCATTTGTAATGGAGATATAGTTCCTAAACAAGACCTCAGTAAGAATCAGCATCTTATTATTATTATGCTCCTACAAGGACTGACATGGTGGGACATTTAGCATCCTTGTGTAATTGATCAAATCCCTTTTTGAGGGGTCACTACAATCCAGTGCGTCGGGGGTTATTTCTCTATCGGGCTCCATGCAGCGTGGCGCGAGCTGGAGGCGCGCTCAGAGCCCTGTGGGGGTTTTAATCCACCTGCCTGCTCGGACACAGACAGTAATCCTGTATGATGATGGCCTCGGCTCAGGATATGCCTGTGTCACCGATAAATAATCCTCAAATTGCAATTCATTATATAACATTAACGAAAAAAATCCGTATAAGAGGCTAAAAGAATATCCTCCATCCTGACATTATATCCTTGTTTTTGTTAACCTCATATAATACGATTTATAATCTATTCCGTTCTTACATATAATGTTTATAAGATATGTATTCTTCATACAATAAGATTGTCTGCAGCATAATACCAAATACAATATTTAAACATTATGAACGAACTGGCCATTATGGCGATAACAGCAGTAACATTAACATCAAGAAAAATACCCCATTAATAATAGTAATAACAACAATAATCATAATTTCTCGACACAACAGGTTTAAGAAGACCAAATATGAAAAGCAAACACCGTGCAAAAAACGACCGTAATAATATTAGCTACAAGGTGTGATCAAGTTCTAATGCGTAAACAATTCTTCCATATTCAGTTTTTCACAGGTTATTGTTCATGTGTGCTTAATGATTAAACATTTCAGGAGTTTGTTTAATGCTGCTCCTTGTCAAGTATTCTTTCCTAATTTCTGCATCTCTTTTTCTCTCGGTCATGACAGATGAAAAGGCGCTCTAATTAATCCAGGAGGTTGGGAAATAAATGATTGTCTTTGAAGTAGGCCCAGGCCTTGGACTGCATTAGAAGCCAAGCATGTGATTTGCAACTGTTGAAGTAAAACCCTCACTCTGCTGCAGGAAGAGGGGGAAAAAACCGGGGGGAAATGAGGAGGGTGGATTCTCGGCAAAAGAAAATGGTATCTTTGTTTGCTCTCCTTTGTTTACTAGGGGATTCTTTCTCTTTTTCCCTCTTTTTTTTCATTTTTACTAATTCATTTCAATGGCTTTCAAACAGGAAAATGGAAATGTTGCTCCTGCCCTCTATTTCAGCGGCAGCGTCCTGGCAACAGAGCAATTTTCTATCATCAGGGATAAACGGCATCGAACAGTACATTCTGATAAAAAAAAGAGCCCATGATTGCTGGCCTTCCTGTCTGTCATCTATCGACCAAATCCTCTCCTTCAAGACCGACCACTGTGCTGTCAGACCTAATAATGTCGCGTATTAAGTCGAGAGGGGAAAAAGGGGGACCACTGGCACTATTCTTATATGTCACCGAAAAATTCAGATCAACTTTTTGAATACAGCTCCTTTGTTAGTGATTCTGGATCAGGCGTGTTCATCAGGTCTAACCAGCAGCACTGAGCCATAACTGATAAACAACATATATTTTGACACACGCTAAAAAGGGCCAATTTGAGACAACAAGTTTAAATCATAGCTCCCTCTTTATTTCTCAATGTATTCTCTTAATAACATTTCATTACTACGGTCAGAAATGTAAAGACATTGTTGTCATGTCCACACATTTCTGCCGATCAGGATGATCAAACGTATAATATTTCACCAAACGACTGAATCTGAGGGTGCCTCCGTTTCTTTTCCCATATTTCAGAAACGAATGACAACATATAAAACACATATTGCAGGAGACTGCGATGCAATCCCTCAGCTGGACATAAACGTGCAGTGAGCGGAGGCGACAAGAGAAACAAGCAGTCTTAATTAGGACTCGGGCCCTGAGTGGGACCAGTGCAGCTTCAGTCTGCCAAATTAAATCCATTAGTCTACGAGAGGCTGTGAAGACTCAGTGGTACAGGCCTTTGCTTATTTGTGGTCATTTAGCTTCACAAGCAACACGCTACACTGGGTCCATCTGAAGTCCCTCGCTCGCCTGCACCTGGGGCCATGCATATGCCAATTTAGCTATTTACTGGAGAGATAATGCAATCCCAAATTATGATGCAAAACTTATTGTAAACAGTCGTCTGCCCGGCGGGGGCGCGTGTTTTTTCTTTATGACAAAACCGCACTAATTTTTCTTGGTGTAGTTGCGCGCTTTCAGAAAACACATCAAAGCTTTGCATAAGTGGATTTGCATTAGTGCGTAAAAGCGGCGCGCCACCATTTGGACACGGATGAATTCTGCCAGCATTAAAGGCTGATCGGTGATCATTTTAGGGCTGGTGTGTGTGTGTGTGTGTGTATGTGTGCGCGCGCGCGTGTGTGTGTGTGTGTGTGTGTGTGTGTGTGTGTGTGTGTGTGTGTGTGTGTGTGTGTGTGTGTGTGTGTGTGTGTGTGTGTGTGTGTGACATGAACCACGTTATACTGACAGCTGTGTGGATTATGCATCTGCGCTTCTCCTCGCTACTTCCAGCCTTTCACACGGGAGACATGGAGAGCCGTCGCCATGCAAGCTTCGCGCTGCGGAGAAGGGAGACATGTTGTTTAAGGGCCTCCCGGTCTCTCTCTCTCTCTCTCTCTCTCTCTCTCTCTCTCTCTCTCTCTCTCTCTCTCTCTCTCTGCAGTGACAAGCCCCCGCGTTCCCAAACCGCCCGGATCCACGAGCAGCCATGAGGTGTTTTTCCATGCGAGCGTCTGTTAGAGGGACCTGTGTTTTGCTCATGTGTGATTAACACGTGTGGCTAAAATAGACAAGAAAATAAGTGCAGACTTTTACAACAAAAAACAGTCAGTGACACACTTTCAGAGAGAGAGAGAGAGGGGAGGAGAGGGGGGAGGACAATATTGTATTTTATATCAATTTGTTTTAACCGTTCCATGGGAACCATGGCGCTGATGTTAGCCATTTGGTTAAGGTGCCATATCGTCTTAATGATATCTAAACGGGCAGTGACTGTGTTAACCATACACATAACGCCAGGTTACGCCTAAACGCAGAGTCAAATATTCTCCGTTTTCATGTATCCCGACGCAGACAGTGGATGTCAGGGAAATCCCAGGCCTGCAGTGATTTTTAGAGAGTCATTCATCAGCGTTTATAAGACAGCTGGAAATAAAGACCACTTCTGTTAAACCACCACGGCCATTGATTGTGCTGAAGGTCAATCATCTACTTAGGGACAAAGTGATTTCTAGATCTGCCGCCGAACGCAGTTCATTTTTTTTGTGATTGACATTTGGACGAAGTGAAATATAAAATAATTCCCCCCCAGAAAAAGGCGGTGAACCGCTAATAGGACAGAGTACAACAGAGGGCAGGTGGAGCACGCTTTAAGGGGCACGATGTCTCATTGTCAAAAAATTTCAAAACATTTAGATTTCAAACGAAACTAAATGACGGTTTATGAATTCCGTCCTCTGATGGCACCCTTTGCGTGCCGCTGGTTTCTTCGCGTGCCTTGCAATCAGACACGGTTGTCAGCAGGCATGCGATGGGCTACATCTTAAACATTTCAACAGCACCCAAGGTCGAGTATGTCATGTTCTCTCTATTCAAACAAATCCGTCCTTTCACCACTTCACTTAATCTCAGTGTGCCTAGAAAAGCCTCCCCAACACGCCTGCGGGACACCAAGACTTTGGTATGAACCGCGCAGAACAGCCCGCAAAGTAACAATCAAGATGTGCAGCAATAATCCTGCGGTGGTTCAGCAGATGATGCTGCAAATACAGAAGTAAGACGTCTCATCCTAATCGAGCCCGAAGATTTTTTTTTTGTTTAGCCCGCAGGGGAAGCAACTAACTTCCCTGCAAAAGCATGTAGGTCTTTGTAGTAGCACTCAAAGGCGATTAGAAAAGGTATAGGATCTGGTTTCTCTTCTGCGTGTCCAAGTGGAACACGGGCAGGGGAATTGGCCACTATGTGAGATCACTGAGGGGTGACCGAGGTGTGCTGACTCCCGCGAGGTCTGCACGGCCACACTGTGTGCCTACAATACAGAATTATCAGAGGCAATACAAGCATGCATCAGTGTCAGTGGACATGAAAGAGCATTCGAAGGGAAGCTCTTACCTGCAGCGCTCCTGACGACAAAGAAGCTGCCGGGTTTTTTAAAATCATATTGAAATGAATAAGAGAGTCTGGAAGCATGACATAAATCCGTCCCTGCGGCTCACATCCCTGCTGCCTCTGTGCTGCTCTCGTGGGCCGCTGCTGTAAAATGATTATCCGGCTGGGTTGTGCACTTTTAAATCCCACAAAGTAAATAACAACCGTAACGATAATAGCAAGGTAGCAAGTTCTGGTTACAGAAAAGGAGAAAATTGAAACTAAACGCTGCATTTAGACAACCATTTTTGATAAGAGGATAATTGAGGCGACACTGGCGTATAATTAGGGGGATAATTTATGCTATATCCACTTTTATTCCACCCTCCCAAAATAAATCCAGTCCATAATCATTACAGGCGAATTGTTCTTAATTTTATAGCTGCAATTTGAGTAAAGTGTGGCCGCTAATCAAATAGGTTTTCGTAGTAACTTGATTGCAACCACAATTATTTTTCATCGCGCTTTTTTTGGGGGGAAGAAATCGCTGAATGCTACATTGCGGAAAGAAATGTGCAGAAAGTGTTGATAAACATGATTTGAATACCCACTGCATTATTGTACGTGGAAATATAATTTGAATCTAACATCGCAGCCCTCGGAGGCAAACTGTATAATTTACATATATTGAGGACCCTATCAGGCCTCATATTACAACAGGGATAAAAGACACTGTCAGTTTATCACGGTATCCACCCTTCTATGTGCAAAATAACCTATTGTACCTCCGGCATATTGTTATTTGATGTGTCACATGTACTGTATTTTCAATTGTCTGAAGATGCTTAATCATATGGTCAGTAGCCCCAGGGAAAACGAACAGTTATAATATACGTTACGTGCAGAGCAGAGGGGGGCTCATTAGCAGACATCAAAGCAAATACTACACTGCAAAAAAAAAGAAGTAATAACCACTTATTCTTTCTTTTTTTATATATAAAATAAAGAGTAAACATTCTAATTTGTAAATTAAAAAAAGTGGAGTTGTAGGCCTATTTATATTCATTTCCAAGGCGATTGCACCTGTTTCAGAGTTCCCTGCACATAAAACAGACCACTTTGTATAAATAATGTATAGTGTTTAATTAAAAAAATATTTGAAAGTATATATAACACGACTGGGTTTATTCTATATTGTGTGATTGTTTATAAATTGTATACAAAATATATATTTCATATAAACGAATATGTTTTGCATAATGTGAGGATATGTGGTTAATCATTTATTGGTAACATTTGCACATAAAAATCCATTTCGGCTTTAATATTGTTGATAACGATGTTTGTTGATGCTTCCCTATAAGTAATTGATTCCTAAAGAGAGGAGGAGTTAAAGGCTGAGAAACAAGATGCACATACTAAATCAAAGTGCGCGCTATGTTGTGCGTCGTGCGTAATTTGGAGGGTTTGGGTAAAAACAAAACCGACTCGGCGATTCCAAAAGAGTTGTTTTTACGTGTGAAGCTTGTCTGTAGAAATTATCCGTCTTTCCCACTATATATTATTTCCCCCATAGTTGTGGTGGGAGCTGGTAAGGTGGGTTAACTCCAGCTCAAGTCTCCGTGAAACGCAGAGCACTGATGACGTTTGGGTTGGATGACCAATCGGGAGGCGCTGCCCTTTGGAGACAAACCATTTTACTTGTAGTGTCTGCATCAAGTCTGGAAGCAAGGGCTCAATTTTAACAGAATCCACCTTAAAATCTCTACCTTAACTTATTATACCTTCCGCCACTGTGCGAGAATATCACACAACAAGGGGGGGAAATAAAGACGCCTCTGGAAAATCCGGGTGTTAATAGGACAATATCTGTTCGCGGTGGAGAGAGGAGAGACAACAGCAGAGCGAGAGAGAGAAAACCGATTTGGTCTTGAGAGAGAGAGAGGGGGTGAGTGCTCTCAAGGCAGAAAATTCGATGATGACCATGACTACGATGGCTGACGGTCTGGAGGCTCAGGACTCGTCCAAGTCTGCTTTCATGGAGTTTGGGCAGCAGTCGCACTCACAGCAGAGCTCCCCGTCGATGGCCAGCGGCCACTACCCGCTGCACTGTCTCCACTCCGGCTCACACGCTCACCACCAGCACGACAACACCGCGTACACCGGGACCAACGCCTACAACAGGTCGTTACCCTACCCTTACGTGAGCCACGCGCACCACAGCCCGTACCTGCCATCCTATCACAACAACACGGGAGGACAGACAAGGTTAGACGGCACAGGTAAGAGACCCCTTTTTTGCACCATGTGGAAAAACGCACCGCGTCGTGTCCATCCCGGTAGCCGAGCATTAGCGTGTGTGGCTTCGTTCTCCCGTGCCAGTGTTGGTGCCATGCCCAAGTCACCGCGCGGCCACTCAAAATTCGGACGAATGATCTTTCAGGTGGGCGATTACATCGAAGGAAATCGCGCGTAAATGGGACTGGATAATTCCCGATTCCAGCCTATTACCTTCTCAGCCGGTTGGCTGTCCCGTTTAGCACTCCCTTCACTTCCCACAAAACCCGTTTTAATGCCCGGGGTGTGATCATCACGACCGTGCAATCCTCACCAACTACTCGTGAAAATTAGGCAGCCCGCACGCCTTGAATGTTGTAATTAGCATTTAATTGACATGTCATTACCAGCAATATCCTAAATATGACAGCGTATGAGGATTGTGGCTGCCACGGCGCTTAAAGGCAATGTGGGATTTCCAGGTTTTAGACCGTTTCACTCGGCGCCTCAGAATTTATCTCGCCGGAATATTTCAGCTGTTTAGACACGTTTGCGTTTTCCTGCGCGACTAAATGCAGATGTGTCCGCATGGCTGTGGTTTTGAATAATAACGTTGGTTGTTTTTGTTGCAGAGCAGCAGAAAACGACGGTGATTGAAAATGGGGAAATTCGTTTTAACGGGAAAGGCAAGAAGATTCGCAAGCCTCGGACAATTTATTCCAGTTTGCAGCTTCAAGCACTGAACCACCGTTTCCAGCAAACCCAGTACCTCGCTTTACCGGAGCGCGCCGAGCTGGCTGCCTCTTTAGGACTGACGCAAACCCAGGTACGAGGAGGAAGTTACTCTATACACTTGGACACGTCATGTACATAACAATAATACAGATTAGTGTATTATTATTATTATTATTATTATTATTATTATTATTATTATTATTATTCCTATAATTATTATTTGGTTGTGTGTTTTTGTTTAGGTAATGATCTTTCGAGTATTTATACTATATTTTGCAGAAACATGACCTTGACAAGACTCTCCACGTCCTCCACTAATTATATGCGCACTTCTCCCCTGCAGGTAAAGATTTGGTTCCAGAATAAGAGGTCAAAGTTCAAGAAACTGCTCAAGCAAGGCGGCAATCCGCACGAGAGCGACCCGATGCCGGGCTCCATGTCCCTGTCCCCGCGCTCCCCGACCATCCCTC